>AYEL01088361.1:0-16252 GCA_000484575.1 Olivierus martensii
CGTCACTTAGTATTCTCCCTAAATGGAAAGTGGCGTCATCTGTTAACAAAAAAATAATAGGACAATGCTGGCGGCCGGATGGCCGAGTGATAACGCGTTGGCGTACCACGCTGGAGGACCCGGGTTCGCGTCCCGGGTCTGGTCCCGGATTTTTTTCGGGGTGCTGGGCCCGGCCCGGTGATCCCCGTCCTTCACCATCCGGCCCCCTCCACGGGTGTGGGTGCAGCCCGTGGTTGGAACTGGTCCCGCCCCCTTAGTAACCTCCCTGATTGGAAAGGGGGTGTAAAATATGCAAAATAAAAAAATAGGACAATGCTCGTCCATGTGTGGCTTGGAATATTCCACTTCTTCTTTGGCCGGTACGTTCGCCAGATTTGTCTCCAATGAGCATGTCTGGGATGTGTTCAATTGAAGATGCAAATATATAAAATCGAATAACGGAAAAGATAGTTAAGATCGATGAAACGATCACGAATTTGTTAGTACTGCAAATGTGTTTCTATTTTGCTCAATATGTTCCTAATTTCTAAATTCCAAGAATGTTAAATAAAATAAGGCAATACAGTACGTGAAGAGATCTCAATAGTGTATAAATAGAGTTTGGATTCCTTTTTTCTATTTTTTTAATATATAATATATATGTATGTTTTGGTTGGTAGGTTAGTTAGATTAAGCCGCCATATCCTCATGGGATATTCTGTACCTGGCGGCGGCCACTTATAGAACCCATCACAGGCTGGCCAACACCCATCCGGCGGCCACTTATAGAGCCCATCACAGGCTGGCCAACACCCATGATGAGATCAACCAGATGGTTGAAGATGAGGTTCAACGGGCCGGGCCGGGAACCCTCCTGAAAAATTGGAGGAGTAGGATCCTCTAGGATGGTAAAGCCGCCAGACGGTTGAAGGATGGGGTTCAACGAGCCGGGCCCGGACCCCATGATAAATATTTTCAAGGGGTGGGACCCGAGTCCTCACGCGGAATCCGCGTGAGAATAGGATCAACTAGATAGGCTGGACCGGGCCCGGACCCCATGATAAATATTTTCAAGGGGTGGGACCCGGGTCCTCCAGAGTGGAAAGCTGAAGCGTTTCTACGCGGCCAATCCGGCCAGGGGATCGACGGGCTGGGCCCGGACCCCATGATAAATATTTTCAAGGAGTGGGACCCGAGATTCGAACCCGGGTCCTCCAGAGTGGAAAGCCGAAGCGTTTCCACGTAGCCAATCCACTGGGTCCTCCAGAGTGTAAAGCCGAAGCGTTTCCACGCGGCCAATCCGGAGGTCCTCCAGAGTGGAAAGCCGAAGTGTTTCCACACGGCCAATCCGGCCATCCTCCAGAGTGGAAAGCTGAAGCGTTTCCACGTGGTCAATCCGGTAATCCTCCAAAGTGGAAAGCCGAAGCGTTTCCACGCGGAATCCGGCCGACCACTCCAGAGTGGAAAGCCGAAGCGTTTCCACGCGGCCAATCCGGCCGACGACCCACGATAAATATTTTCAAGGGGTGGGACCCGAGACTCGAACCCGGGTCCTCAGAGTGGAAAGCCGAAGCGTTTCCACGCGGCCAATCCGGCCGACTCAACCTTGGGATATGGTGGAAAGCCGAAGCGTTTCCACGCAGCCAATCCGACCGACAATGTAAAGTATTCAGTAGATCTATCTTTAATAAATAATCAAGACCATGATATTTCTTATTGGAAAATTTTTAATGCAAATATGTCTACTTTCTAATATTTTTCATATGGCGGCCGGATGATCAAGTGATTACGCATTTACATTCCACGCTGGAGGATAGGTTCGCGTCCCGGGTCCGGCATCTCCTGAAAAGATTTTTCGGGGTTCCGGGATCGGCCTGGCGATCCTGTCCTTCACCATCCGGCCCCTCTATACGAGTATGGGTGCAGCCCGTGGTTTGAACTGGCTCCGCCCCTTAGTAATCTCAATGATTAGAAAAGGGTGTAAAAATGCAAAAATATATATATTTTTCATATATTTATGTCGATTAAGATGAATACTGTTAAAAGATTCCGTGTGTTTTAAAATGTTTTTCGTTGATTTTAGATTGTTACTATTTCGATAAACGGCTGAATTCCATAAACTAGATGGATCACGACAGGTGGCACTACTAACGTATATTCATTAAAGTCACTCTATGCTCCTATAGAGAAGTATGGACATAACCTTGAATGCCGCCATGTTTGAGACATCTAGTTAACGCGAAGCTTAGGTATAGGCACCGATTCAAAACAGAATTCTTTTTTTCCCGTTATATTATACATAATTAAAATTTATGCGAAGGTAGTTTTTTTTAAAGATTTTTAAAAAAAAATAAATTTTTATCAAAAATAAAAAAAAATTATGTTATAAAATTAGTATAAATCTTTCCCTTGTGTCTAACTTTTTATCGATTTGAACATATTTTTCCATAACACTTTTTTTGTCCCGTCAAATATTTTGGAATTTATAATTTGGCCCACCTAGGAAAAACTTTGGGAACCCCTGAATTAATGTTGGCCAATGTCGTGGCATGTTGGAAAGTTTTCGCTCGGAAACCAAAGCTGCACCACCAACCAAAAGCTGCACCACCAGACATTTTCGAATTAAGAAATGATTTAGATAACAATACAGAGATAACTGTAAATTATTAACTGCCGCCACATGTAGCCAAATTCAGTTTAGCTCCAAGCTTAGCTCTTCGACAATGTCTCAAACATGGCGTCTGGAACCCACGTGACACGGAGCTAATCAATGAAAGGCTTCCATTGTCGGCAAAGTCTAGGGAAAAGTGTGTCCATACTTCTCTATAGGAGCATAGAGTGACTTTAATATTCATGAATTTAGAAGCAAATGGAAGCAAGCACTATATCATCACGTGACTTTTTATAATCGAGTGTTATCATAAAATATCTCTAACTTTTTCAGTTACGTTTATTTTATTCAGCTTTCTTTTTCTGCAAGTTTTTCGGAATGTTGTTAAGCGAAATAAGAATTATTAAAGAATTTTATGATTTGGCAGTATATTTTTAAAAAAATTTATTTTTCAATAGCATATATTACAATAAAAAATTGTTATAAAATTTAAAAATTTATTATTCCATATCACACATTCTATTATATATTTTATATAAAATTTTTGAAATTAATCGATCTTTCGAGATCGATTAATTTCAAATTCATCAATTTCACGATTCTAAAATATGCGAATATTAAAATCGCATTTTCATTTCATAAAAATAAAAATGTGATTAAAAATAATAATAGTAATAATCTAAAAACTTCTGAACATTAAACTATATATAGAGTCCATAGAATAAGCGTGATAAGATGGAAAAATTAAAATGTAGGATCTATGACTAAATCAGTCAATAATTGAGATAAAATTACTGTTTCCACCATAAAGTTAATGCTGAAATAATAAAGTGATGTTTGGAGGAATATACTTAATATATTTTGATAATGTAAAAAAGTATCTTCAAAAATGTAGGATATTACGCACCTGTAATAAAAATGTATTTTTAATTCTATATCATTTACAATGACATTAGATGTTTGGTAGAAGTATAGATGACTTGCTGTAATACCATGAGAAATCTGTGATAACAGATTGATAAGATTGCATTTTGTATGTGTGTACATTACTGCTTATTTTTACTAATTCCTAATGACATATATAATTGACAAAGAGATAATTGTGTAATACATGAAAACTTTGCTTACTGGAGCTTTTGCATAGATATAATATTAAGCAATTCGCGCGCTCTCATGTAGCAACAACTCACAGAGCTCAAGACATGTCATATCTACTATGAGACAAGTACTGCTTGCAAACAGAATCATTTGCAATCTTACCACGCAAAGCATCAAGGTGCACTATGCAAAATAGTCACAGCATCACAGCAAGTTGTCTATATTCTTATCGAACTATTAAAATTCAACTTACGTTATCATGTTTATTAGTACAGAAGTCACGAGTGATAATATGAAATATAAGAAAAGAAATGAGGAAGATAGCCGAAATCTTGATGTTCGAAAATACATTATTACATATAGCGAAAAATAAAGTAAGACGATTACAATAACTCCCATCTGTGAAAAATTATGGGAAAACATTATTAGTCACTCAAATATAATACACTACAAAAAAAGGATATGCATTAACATAAATTTTATTATTTTTTATACTAAATTTATTGTAATAGAAAATTGATGCAAGTTCTAAATTAATAGCGTTGCAACTAAAATTAGTTTAAAGTGCAGTTAGAGTGTTAACTTACTAATGGAAGAGGGATGCTGCACGCACTCGCGTTGAAAAATAAAGCAATTGTGCTCAAATAATCAAAATATTTCCTCCTCCAGCCCATTATTTGATAATTATGAGACACCTAAATAAACTGACCGGCTAATGTGAAAGATGAATAAGAGAAAAATAAGTATATATCTAATATTTATATTTAGTTTTTCGATAAGCTATGCAAAGCAGATATTTAGCATTTTACTAATTAATAAAATGAAAATATTTAATATAAATTCTATAGTTAAAACCCGTTTTGAACTTTCAAGAAAATAATAAAAATTGGTTATATTTTCCAATCTATTAATATATTTTTATTCAAAGTTAATCACGCGTATAATTTCCGCAGTTACATTCAGTAAACAGTAATTTTGTAATAACTATTTTAAATGAATTTGCATGCAAATATTTTTTCTGCATGCCTTTGCAAAATTATTTCTTTACACAATTCTTTTAAAACTAGACACGATCGGCCAAATTAGTTATTATGGAAATGTTTCGGAATTCCATTTAACCCGGATCTCAATCTGAAAAAATTTATATAATGGCTTAGGTCCAACAATCTATAGAGATTCACAATCGGAGGAAAAAGCATTAGGTAAAACCTGCATATTACCCCAAGAAGAAGAATCTATAGAGATAGATTTATGGGTATGCGCAGTGCGCTCCAAGAAGTAGAGCCGAATGACCCAGGGCCCCTTATAAAATTCAAAAATACTATTTACTGCATCGAATTACAACATAATCTTTAAATTAATGAGATACGTAGTAAAAATCATGAGTCTGAATAATTAAAAAAAGAAAAAATCTTCATTGAACCAAAGATCCCAAGAAGAAGAAGAATCTATAGAGATAGATTTATGGGTATGCGCAGTACGCACCAAGAAGTAGAGCCGAATGAGCCAGGGCCCCTTATAAAATTCAAAAATACTATTTACTGCATCGAATTACAACATAATCTTTAAATTAATGATATACGTAGTAGTAAAAATCATGAGTCTGAATAATTAAAAAAAGAAAAAATCTTCATTGAACCAAAGATGAAGGAACTGTTTGAAGAAAAACAGAAATTAATAATTTAAATAATAAATACTTTTTATGGTAACTGATAGTACACTACTTGAGTGGAAAGTAGAAATAAGTGTCAGGGCAAAACAAGCCCTTTCACAGATTGCCCAACATCTGCAGGGGGGTCAGCCAGATTATAGAGAATGGAGATCGACGAGCCAGACTCAGACCCCATTATAAATATTTCTGAGGGATGGAGTTTCTACTTTCCACTTAAGTAGTGTACTAAGTGTCGGGGCAAAACAAGCCCTTTCACAGATTGCCCGACATCTGCAGGGGGGTCAGAAAGATTATGGAGAATGGAGATCGACGAGCCAGACTCAGACCCCATTATAAATATTTCTGAGGGATGGAACCCGAGAATCGAACTCGGGTCCTTCAAAGTGGAAAATTGAAGCTCTTGCCGCTGCCAATACGGCCGACAAACAATAATTATTGTTATTTATGATTTATCAGTTATACAACTAAAAAAAGAGTCAAGTAAGTTAATATTGGGCCGATTCTAAATTATTTTGAAAAATTTTGATGAAACTAAGAAAAATGTAATATATAAAAATTATTGGATATACAGTAGTGTATATTATAATAGAAGGACCATTTTATTGCTAACAGATGACGCCACTTTCCATTCTGTGATAGTGCTTTAACAGCCGTTAAGAAAAATGGAATATATAAAAATTATTGATATACAGTAGTGTATATTATAATAGAAGAACCATTTTATTGCTAACAGATGACGCCACTTTCCATTCTGTGATAGTGCTTTAACAGCCCTCCATAGGCTGCGTACACTGCGGAGCGGTCGATGGAACAGTATTTGAAAAGGAATTAATTCCTTTCTGCATTTTGCCTAAAAACAATTGTGCACCAATGCAATTTGCGATATTGTCATGCCACTGACAATTTCCCATCCTCAATCTCAAATTTGAATTTTATAAAATCAGCAATTAACCATCAAATTATGATTCATTCATTGTGATTTGGCAGGTTAATTTAAAAACCTAACCTAACTCTGAGAAAAATTATCAACCTGATTATTTATAACCTTTATTGTAATGAATCATTATGGCATCTTTATTGATGCCTCCTAAAACTTCTGATAATGCAAAAAAATAATCAAAAGAAAATTAAAATCTCACATCTGGTATTATAATTTATTGGTTCAATAGAGCTCAAAATTTCTCTAAAAAATATAGTTTTATATTCACTAATAAATACTCATCTGAAAAATGGCAGATAAACTAAAAAAAATTTTTAAGACATTTGTACTATAATGTTAGATGGTTATTGAATAAATTTACCCTAAAAGGTTGTGTTCAGTTTAGTGTTTCCAAATTCCCGACATTTTTGAACCTTCGGGAATCGAAAACGGGTAATCGTATTTCCCGAGAATTCCCGAAATAATCTTTTTTATTTTCGTTGATCATCTGTAATAATGGCTATAACAGTAAATATTAATAAAAACCATAGAGAAGGTGGGGCAAACGGGATTCGTGGACCCAGCGCAATCTTGGTGTACTGAAGGTGATGCAAACGGGATTCGTGGACCCAGCGCAATCTTTCAGAGGTTTCGAGACACTCCTATTATAAACGTTTTTGTGGCAATCCCCGAAATATCATAGATTCCTGGGGTGATTCTGAGCATATGATAATGTAATTCCTGTAGCCACTCTCGATGTGCTATTGAATTTCCAAGTTCTACTATTTTATAGAATTTTAAAGTTGTTACAGACATATACGTGCACTTCCTTTGATTAATAATGTATAGAAATTGAATTAAATCATAACTGAATGACCTAATATCATGATTCTTATCTGCATTCCAATTTAAGCTAATTCTTAGAAAGGGGTGAATGTTCAGAGATTGATTCAAGATACTCAATGTTTTTGAAATTAACTGATTCATTAAATATTGATAAATTTCCTTTTTTCCTCTTTTCACACTTGCAAATTGTCTTTATTTACATAGGATGATGCACAGGAGTTTGAATTTCTAATTAAATAGTTGGATAAGCAGTTCTGGAAAGAACTAATTACCTCTTATTCCGAACATGTCCTTTGTTTTTGAATGATTTAAGTAAAAGAGATTATAATATTATAATGCTACAGAAATCCATTGCCCACTTACTATAGAAAAATTAAACGAAAAAAGTGGCAAGTCAATTATAATTCAGTAATAATGAACGTCGCTGAATTTGTTAGAATTGCGTAACGTTCATTAACGTTATAATAGGGAGTTTTTGCCCGGCTCTCTGGCTGTGACGGTAAACGTTAGTGTTACGTATACCACATAATGTATACATCAACAATAGGGAGTTTTTGCCCGGCTCTCCGGCTGTGACGGTAAACGTTAAAGTCACGTGAAAGATTATCTGCGCGTGCGCGATATTATCGTATGCCGAATAACGTTATCGAGCAACGTTATTTCTCGAGATATAGCGGGAAGTTTAATTGCAAGGTGTACTGAAGTTGATGCAAACGGGATTCGTGGACCCAGCGCAATCTTTCAGAGGTTTCGAGACACTCCTATATGTAAAAAATTTCCTAAATGGCGATTTACCGGAATTCTGAGAGCTAAACAAGGGTCACTACGGTATGATTTTGACTAGATTTCTCTTACATTTCAGGTTTTCTCAAAATATAAACAATGTAATTAGTGATAACGTTATCGAGCATCGAGCAACGTTATTTCTCGAGATATAGCGGGAAGTTTAATTGGGAAACGTTATGGCAGCAGAACGTCTTAGATTTTCTGTCATCGATGATATCACTATTCTATATGAAATCATTGCTACAAATCCTTACGAAGATCCGATACTGTGGAAGGAAAAGTGGGAAACGTTACGGCAGCAGAACGTCTTAGATTTTCTGTCATCGATGATATCGCTATTCTATATGAAATCATTGCTACAAATCCTTACGAAGATCCGATACTGTGGAAGGAAATCCAATAGAAAATTATTGCAGCGTCGGGAAAAAACTTTACTCTTCGAGCGTAAAGGAATATGTCAACCACCTTTTGAAATTATGGCAGAGAGATGATAGAATAAATTTTAAAAAGTTAATAGTTTACGTATAAAATGCTCCTGTTTAATTTAGAGTACTTAAATTACAAATTTGCTTACAGAAAATTATTGCAGCGTCGGGAAAAAACTTCACTCTTCGAGTGGTAAAGGAACATGTCAACCACCTTTTGAAATTATGGCAGAGAGATGATAGAATAAATTTAAAAATATATCACATAATGCATACATCAACAATAGGGAGTTTTTGCCCGGCTCTCTGGCTGTGACGGTAAACGTTAAAGTCACGTGAAAGATTATCTGCGCGTGCGCGATATTATCGTATGCCGAATAACGTTATCGAGCAACGTTATTTCTCGAGATATAGCGGGAAGTTTAATTGGGAAACGTTACGGCAGCAAACGTTTTAGATTTTCTGTCATCGATAACTTTTTAATAAAATATATTTGGAATGCAAGAGGGGCTTTTTAGGTAAAGCATTTATGATACCTCTTGGATTAATTACTGATCTAAAGAATTTACTATAAGATATCTCAAACCTACAACAAGAATTAACTGTATATTTCTGTACTAAATAATCTGATAAAGAATCAATTAGATCATGAGAAATTGATTGTCTCATATTATTATCTGTATTTCTAAATATATTTATGTAATTCCAGAATTTTTGAGGATAATATGAAAAATGGTTGGCCATATAATTCAAAAATGAAATTCTGTCAGCATTAAGACTTTCAAAATATCTTTCCTTTTCAACATTATATAAAAACATAGTAGTATAGATTTCCAATTATTATAGTGTTTATTTACTTTTTCTTTAAATTTTTAATCTCAATTGATTTCTTAATATAATTGTAAGGATGCTTTTTTACTTTAGTAGGTACAAATAGATGTGATAAAGGTAGTATATAAATAATCAAAAAATTCAGCAGTTAACCATGGTTCTTAATATGCATTTCGGCGCAATGCCCTCTTCAGTTACAACCGATGGTAACTTTAAATAACATATATCCCACATATCCAAATAAAATACAATTGTTATCTCGTTGCATTTCCTTTTTCTACGCAAATTTCGTAATATACATAAAAAATATGTACATTACAAAATGTGTGTAGAAAAACATTAAGATCAAGAAACTGCAGTGGTAGCACACCTAATTGTTTTTCAAGTATTTCTAATTTGCATGTTCAAGGTCACTCTAACTGGCCTATTTGTGAGGTCACCCATAACTCTACATTTGTTTGGATTAACAGATTCAACATAACTGATTTATTAGAGATGCAAGAGATTTTTGGTTCACTCTGTATATATTTGTGTAATGAACTTTCCATATTGAATAAATGCATGTACAGTTGATTCTAAAAAATTGTTCACTTAAGCAGATTATGTTTGGCTTTCTTACAATACTTACAAACCAATGAGATTAATTGATTCAGATGCAAATTCAAGTCTGCTAGCTTTAGACCAGCACTTCTCAAACTTTTCCACTTGCTGATCCCTTTTATCCAAGAAAATATTTTCGCAATCCTGAGTATAGAGGTATATAAACTAGGAATATGAATTAGAACATTTGCTAAAATTTCTGCAACTCCCAAATTTTGTTACACGACCCACACTTTGAGAAGCACTGCTTTAGACAATTCCATTTATTTTATCCAACCAACAGGGTTAGGAAGCCTAATGGCCAGGTGTTCAGTTTTCAGACAAAAAAGGTTGATTGATTTTGAGCATTTGTTAGGAAAGTTTTAATTTATTATTTATAAATTAATTTATGTTGTTATTAATTTATACAAAATGCAGCATTTTACAGTCATGACTACTTGAATAATTAAGAGATAAGTTGTCAAAGCACTAGCAATAATGTAATGGCAACTACACAAAATATTTTATTTATTGTTTTCAGTTCATAAAAATGTAGCATAGTTGTAGTAATATTTTTTAAATTTAATATTTATAAAATAAATATTAAATTAATTTTTTATAATAGATGGATATTGAAAAGTATTTAATATCTGTTGATTATAATAAAAACCAAAAGAACGTTTATTTTGTTTCCGTGACAACTAACAACTTTTTCATCGAGATAATAACATAAATTTGCGATTTAGAAGTCTGTTTTATATGAGATCTACTGTATACAATATATTTTAAAATGTTATTTTTAAAACAATATAATTAAATTTATATGTAATAATCTGTAAATTAAATATCTATATTTGTCTTACTGATTCTGTTATTTGTAATCTGTAACAATTACAATATACACATATTGTAATTGTTACAGATAATTACAATATACACATATTGCAAATTATATTTTATAAAACATTGCAACCAATCTTTTGATATGAGATCTTTTCTGAGTTTAATCTTTAAAAAAAAAAATCACATTTAGGCAAATACATTTCATTCTTATATATATATATATAGGGTTTATATATAATATATGGCAACAAAACAAATACAATATAGTTGTTAATTACAATATTACTAATGTTCAAAATTTAAAAAATGATAGTGTGTGTTATCTATTTACTCAATTCATAATTGTTAAGTCTGCATTGCTTGAAATAGTGAACAGTGATTAGTCTTTTCAGTTTAAAGTGCTGTAATCAACCCATTCCAGACCTCATGTCTATTCTCAGTCAGAATGGAAACATCCATTTTTAGCTTCGATGATGCAGATTCAAATTGACAGACTTTATAACTGATCAACTTCCTGTAAGCTCAGCCTCTAAAGAGCAAGTGAACACTTTTTTGAAACCCATTACATATTCAAATAGTGGAAATTATCTTCCCCAGTTGTTCTAACTTCAAAAGTAATCCTAATGAATCAACTGTCAACTGTTGAATAATTTTCTGTAGTCTCTGTCCATTCCTCCAAATTACACAAAGATCATTCAAATACCTCACATACAATTTTATAAAATTTTTGGTACTTGACATTCTTTAAATTTGATTATCAATTCAGCCATAATGCCTGTCAAGGAACCACCAATAGGGCTTTCTCTAGGAGCCAATGCTGGATGACATTGTATTCAACAGTTGACAGATGATTCTCTAAGAGTGCTTTTGAAGTTAGAACAACTGTAGACAGATATGTTCCACTATTTGGATGTACATATATTTATACAATATGGAGAGGATATTATGCAAATTTATAAGAAGTTAATCTGCTCAGGTGTTATGACCAATCATCATACCTTCTTGGTCACAACATCCTATAGTATATAAAATGGCATAGTTTAGAGCAGGGGTGGGCAATTATTTTCCCACCCCTGCTGGATAAACAATCTTCAGGATGAAGCAGGCCGTATAAAAATTGAACCAATCATCACACCTGCTTGGTCACAACATCCTATAGTATATAAAATGGCATAGTTATTTTCCCACCCCTGCTGGATAAACAATCTTCAGGATGAAGCAGGCCGTATAAAAATTGAGAAGTACCTAAGGAAGAGTTTAATCTTACAGTGCTGTAATTATTAATTAATGTAATGAAATTATTAATGATAACAGTAGGTAATCATTAATATTTAATAAAAATTACTTTGATTTAAAATGATTACACATGTTCAAGCAAGATTAATTCTTGCACAAACATATTCCTCTCACCATCATATTGGATAAGAATAATGGTTGCGCCAATTTTTCTGCACATGCTCTTGTCAATTTTGCTAACGTGTGTAGCCACTTTTGTAATACTTACACAAAAAATATATTTGTCTATCAATATTATTTTAAAAATATACTTTTTTTGTGTTACTTTCTTAGTTTTTTTTGTATTCAAAGAGTTCAAAAGCATCCATAAAAACTATTTTTTCATTAGAAACATTAGAAAATAATTCATCCTACAAATTTTAAAGAAAATTGTCTAAATTTATTAAACAAGTATTTTATTAAATTGATTGATTGCTAACAACCTATTATATCAGAATGTTACAAAATGTTAGGTACCTACATAATTAATTTTGTAAAACCAAATTTACAACTTAATGTGAATGGTGAAACTTACTATATTCATGATTAATTATATCATCAAAAAAATCATCAAAAAATTTGGAGTAATCTTGCTAATGTACACATACACTGTACATTATTTTATATTTTTACTTTTTGACTAGACTTTTACAAATATGGGTCTTGAAACTATAACGTTTATGCGATACACTATACATTATTTTATTTTTACTTTTTGACTAGACTTTTACAAATATGGGTCTTGAAACTATAACGTTTATGCGGCAATCATACAAATGCCTTTGTAAGCCAGATCCAGCCTGTGGGCTGGCTTTTGCTCAAGACTGGTTTAAAAGAATGTAAGCACGTTGCACAAGGCATGAAGATATAGTAGTTGGATAATGAAGAATACTAAATCAAGGTTTTAAGCATGAATAATTGTATAAACTATGGACAGTGTGCTTAAAGTGTCAAGAAATTGATGGCTGCCTTTAGAATAGTAACACTTCTGTAATATTAGTATAAATATGTCATAACGACAAAATAAAGGATATTCAGCATTATACCTATGGATGCCTCTCTGTGAAAGTTCACCATAAGAAGGAGAAGAAAGGTGGCCTATAAGAGGCAGAAGACCATTTTTTCACTCCCTAGGAAAATGTCAGATGTTTATATTATGCCTGTCTATAATCGTAAATTAGGGAGGCATGAAAAATACATAGGGAAAACCAAAAGAATTTTGAAAACAAGGCTGGCTGAATATAAAGTTGATATACAATTAGGGAAGCAGGATACAGCCCTGGTGGTCAGAGTGTATGAAGATGGTATATCCATCCAATGAGATAAAATGCACGTTGTAAGACCATTATTTAGGAATCTAGATAGAAATACTGTGGAGGCTATTGAGGCTGAAAAATGAAAGGTAATGTCATAAATGTTAGCATGTCAGAGGAGCTCCCCATGTCATGGTGGTGTGCAAAGAATAATCTGTGAATGTTGAAATCATAAATTAATGAATATAATATAATAATAACTTTTATGTGAAAAGGATTGCATCTTATGACTTGTTAGGGCAATGTTTTAAGAAATAACTTAATTTACTTATACTTATTTATATTCATATATATAACAGCATCCTATATTTCTTGTTGTGTTTATGTTTTGTACATTATATTTTATGACATGCTTAGAGTGTACTAATATTACATCTTATTTGTGTTTTAAATTTTTATTTTTATTTATAGATTTATATTTGTAAATATCTTAATTTTTAAAGACACTAATTGAATATATGGAATATTTGTTTAAAAAAAAAAAACTTGAATTGCTTCTGGAATGTACATTCTTTAGCATTTTTATATGAACTCTATACAGAAGATGGTTTCTATATAGACCAAAAAATGTTATATGCTAATAAAAAAGTATTGTCCTGCTAATTGAGCTTATGATTACTTAATTTGGATAGTCAAAGCAGGTTATTAATGATATTTTATAACAGCTAGAATTTATATTAATTAATTTTACCACTTATACAGTAATTATTATATTATTTAACAACTGGTACAACATTGTTTAGATAAACAAGGATCCACAAGCACTTTAAGCTGCTTAAAGTGCTTGTGGATTCCTTGTTTTTCTTATAGGCAGCAGAACTTGATAGTTTATGATTATTGTTTAGATAATTTAACAACTGGAACAGCCACTGCATACCAGCTGATTATTAATGCTATATGTTACACACATACACACAGTGTAAACATTCATAATTTATTTCCTGATGTAAAATTGAAATAAAAAGGATTGATCAGGAGAGAGAAAAAATTTTCCCTCCTCTCTTGATCAATGCTTTTTATTGTTATTTAAAAAAAAAATTTAATTTTTTTATTTAAGCATGATTTAGATTTTCTTATCATCATGCATTCCTGTTTTTAAATCCGAAAAAAATCTAGAGAAAAGAAAAATTTTTCATATAAAAATTAGATCATGTTATTGTAAAAAAAAGATAGATAAAAACATCAAATTTCATCGTTTTCGATGATTTTTTTTTTCTAAGGTTTTGAATTACAAAAACAAACCATATATATAATGAATCATTATAAAATTATATCAAAAGCTCATAAGGTAATAATATAATAACCAGCACAAGTTATGGTCAATACAAGAAAGCAAGTTCTAAATGATATGTATTCCAGTTTATGATAACGTTCGAGTTAGTATGTTATTTAACTATTTCAGATTCTTTAGTTAAAAATATAGTTTTACCTAAGTTAAAATTTTAAAAGTCAATGATGTTCTATTAGGTCCAAGGAGATCGAAACTAACCTAATCGAGATATCCTTTACGGCTAGCGCGCACGGACGGTTTTTTGACCGCTTAACCGCAGCGGGAATTTAGCCGCTTTTATGTATCACATAGATTTGAATGAGAACGAGCGGACGGGAGGCCGAAAAACAGCAACATGCTCTATTTTCAATTCGGCGCGATAGCCGCCTTTCAGAATAGAACAAGTACAAACACGTGGGAGCACGCATAGGGATGGTTTAACTACCGCTTCAATAGCTTTCTCTCATTGCTTAGGCATCATTATTTCTGTTTTAATCATTTCTCATATTTGTGCTTGTATATGTGATATCAGAACGTATCATATATAACAATTCGTCAAATGAATTCTTTGACATTCTAAAATACTCAAAAAAAAATTTTTAGGGTACAAGCACAAATCATTGAATAAATTGTAGAATTGTCCATTTAACGTTCGTCGGTTCAATAATGGATGCACTCAATCTTTTTTTTTTTGTCTACGTCGTTTTTTTACCTGCATTATTAAAGCTATACAACAACTTTTCCATTAAGTCCATTTTATCCACTGCGAGTGAGTGTATTTTGCGAAGGAACAGCGGTATTTTAACAGCTCGATATTTCAAGCTGTCAAACCGCCGCTCGCTGAGAAAACCGTCCGTGCGCGCTAGCCCTAAAGCTGTGGTCACACTGTGCAATTTTTCGTCGCGCGCGCGTCTGCAACAGCAACGGCCTATAAATAATAATTCTGTATAGACTATAAGTTTTTTTATTTTATTAAACTATGCTTAATGAAATTTGTCACAATCGTTCATATATTAAATTATTATTATTAAAATTAATTTTTTTCTACATATTTAATTTTTAAATCTTGGAAGCATATTTACCTGTCAACTTCTGCAGAACTGTTCACATGATTCTGACATCAACTGATATTGAATTACCTAAGCTTTAGTTCACCTTAACGAATTAAAATTATCTAATAAGTTGTCATCAATTAAGAAATATCTCTTGATAACATTTGATAACATTCAGAAGAATAAGATACAACGCCTACAGCACCATCCTCTCTATCAGTATACCTATACTCTCGTCCTCAGACCCATTAGCTACAGAAATATATAAAATAATAATTGAGATATATGCATGCATGGATATATGATATTCTCGTCCTCAGACACATTAGCTACAGAAATATATAAAATAATAATTGAGATATATGCATGCATGGATATATGATATATATCCTTGGAAATATGATTCAGATATATAATACAGAAATATATATCATATATATAAAATAAAAATATTAATGAAATCAATTACAATACAGTTTCTGTAAATGATTTCATTTACGCTATATTTTTATAAATGTTAAATTTTATAGGATGACGAAATACGCGGAATTCCAGATTAATATTGACTCTTGATATTGACTTATATTAATCTAGAATTATATTATCTATTGATTAGTATATAACTCAATACACTTATTCGTTTAACTCATTTCATTTTTATTTAAATTTAATTAAGTCTATTATATACCAAAAATTTCTGGAATTGATGAATTTAAGAAATCATGAGCATAATAATAATAATAATATTATTAT
>AYEL01088362.1:0-53993 GCA_000484575.1 Olivierus martensii
GATTTTATCGTGCTCTCATTGGCTGACTATCCATTGCGTCGCAAGCTACATTTCCCAGTGTGACCACTATTTGGCGATTGCAAGTCGTTGCCGTTGCTGATGCAGTCGCATGCGCGACGAAAAATTGCACAGTGTGACCACAGCTTAAGTGAATAGAGATGGTCTGCGAGAGCTGATACTATACTGGCTTTGAAACGTGGATATAAACAAATTAAAATAGCATTACTTAAGCGATTCATTTCTCCTCATGAAAAAACCTATTTCTAAATTAGAGAGCTCATCATTACCTGAACATTTTGATAGTTTAGAAACAGCAATATTAACAGTTGTATGGGACAAAATTTTACAATGAATAAATGTTACTATAGTCTGTTCAGCAGCGTTGCAGAGTCGGAGTCGGAGTCGGGAGTCAGAGGTTTTAGGGTGGAGTCGGAGTCGGAAGAGTCGGATTTTCTAAAAGGTGGAGTCGGAGTCGGATCTTTTACTATCCGACTCTGCAACGCTGCTGTTCGGGATAAAGAACAAAGCCGACGTACCCAACGTAAGTGATTTATCACTCCGCCACAATAACACGTGACCCACTTTCGAATAATTCCAAAAACTAAGTGGTATTATAGATTTTACAATGCCAATAACAGATACGTTATTTTTTTTAAAATATAATAATAAATATTTTTATATTATATATCATTTTTTAATTTATCAGTGTTACGAATTTACTGACTTATTTGTATTAATGTTTTATTTAATCGATTTCGCTTTTAGTTATATTTTTATATCGGTATATATACGTTTGATTACTCTTTCACAAAAATTTTTTGCCTTTAAAAAGGCCGTTTATATTTATTAAGATCATAGATTGAATACAGAAATACTCCAGTAAAGCTTGAAACTTTCGAAACAACTTCCTTGACTGTTAACGCTGGGTTGTCTTCTCTATACACGAATAAACATTCAAGATAACTTGCTTTGTTTGATTTTTAATCGTTTGCCCTTTTCGACTAGTTTTAAAAAAACATTTGGGCGAATTTCAACACAGACTTCGACACTTTCAAAGCGCTATCCTCTGTGTTTAGAAGTGCTCTCTGAAAGATAGAGCGTCTGAACTATTTTCTCGGAATATATCCGGATTAAATCGAAATAATTCAAATATGAAGATAGTTAACAGAAAACAATTCTGGTTTCATTTTTCTTTCGTACAATTTGCTGTTCCAAGGCGAAAAAATCACTCCGGACTATTTTGTCGGTGGAAGCACACACATCTTTGAATGGAGTACGTCGGCTTTGTTCTTTATCGTGAACGGACTGTAGTAAATCTCTCTAAAATCCCGATTCGAATTTACTGTTATCTGATAACTTGTTATAGTCTTTAGTTGGTTTTATTTTAGATATAAGAAATAATTTTGTTGCTTTAATTGAAGAAACGAATTTATTAACAGATGAAACAAAATTTAAAGATGAGAAGAAAAGACTGGAAAAACGAAAAAAAAAAAATGTATGATGAAGTTTCATAATCTAACGATGAGATTATATTTCGTGGGAAAGAAAATTTCATTACTATACTTTTAATGTCATTTGTGATAAGCTAGTTTTGGAAATTAATGAAAGAGCAAAAAGCTATTTAGACATATTAAATACGTTTGACACTTTTTGAAGAAGGCTATAGATCAAGATAAGTACAGGATTAATAAAATTTATAGTATAATAGTAGTTAATAAAATTTTACAAACTTATGGGACTGATATTGATTCAGAAAAATTTGTTGATGAAATTAAACAATTTTTGATAATGATAAAGGAAGAAAATTTTTCAATTAAAAATATGTATAAATTTATAAATGATAAATTTATACATATAAGGCAATGGTTCTTAACCGGTGTTCCGCAAATGTGCTACAAGTGTTCCGCGAAATTATGGCGCTAATGTCATTCAAGTAGGGCTCGCGATGTTCCACGAGCCCTACTTGAATGACCTTAGCGTACTCCGCAGTTGCATTTTATAATGTAGATACGATTCAATTTGCATTTTCGAATCAACTATTAAACAGGCTTCCCACAAAAGCACTACAGATTTTGCTACAGTTTTCGACATCATGTTTTATAATGTAGATACGATTCAATTTGCATTTTCGAATAAACTATTAAACAGGCTTCCCACAAAAGCACTACAGATTTTGCTACAGTTTTCGACATCATATTTGTGAGTCGTGGCCAACGAGAAAGACAGGCCTCCTCGCGAAAAAATCACGCAACTTTACTGGTCTTTGAAGGAAGCCGTTGTGACTATTTCTGTGCTGTTAATTAAGGGATTTTCTTTAAGATTAATTGATTTTACGATTCCATGGTATGTTATCGCTCATTTTATTTTTAATTTATTTAATCATCTAATTTTTCATTTTTGTTGCTCTATAATAAAATAAAAGACATAAATTTGTCTATCGTATTTTCATAATTGGTTTAATGAAATTACTAAGTTTCAGTTTGTAACTTCAGGGTCTTCAAGTAAACTAAGAAATACCTATATTCCAAATTTCATTGATATTTGTTGAACGATGAAACCTCTAGTGTGTCTTGGAAAATGAGGGGGGAAAAAACAGTGCTTTTTTTGCCAATTTTTAAAATTTGTAAACTATTCTAATTCATAAAATATCTAATTGATAGCTGTTTTATTGTATTTTTGTATAGCTGATGATGTACAGAGTATAGAAAACATTTTTTGTTAGATAAAGCTGTTCTGAATATTTACTGAAGAAAGTGCTATATTTTAGACTTTAATTATTTACCAATTAAAGATTGCAGTTGTTCAAGTAGTTTTCACTGTTTTAGTTATTTTGTTAATTGGATTTGAAGCTTCAAATTTGGCAGTTGATGTCTTACTGAATACTTTTCTCAAATAAAATTGTCAGATTAATAATAATTAACTAGGACCAAAGTTACAATAAGTTGAATTTTTGCTATAATGACTCTAGTAATAAGAGTTAGTCAGTGACTATTGTACTTGGCTTAGAATCATTGCTATGGTTTTTGATTGTATCTACAAGTAGTCCTTAACTTATGATGGGGTTCAAACTAAACTCTGCCATCATAAGTCAAAGTGATCATAAGTCAGAAATATCCAAAATTTATGGATTGTCCACTATCAATATTTATCATCACATTCCACTTTATCATAATAAACTTAACAAACAAAAAATACAAGAACCAAACAAAAACAATTTTATATTATACCAATGGTCAGAGACTTAACTTTTTGTCAGTTGCATTGTCCAATCACAGAATTTATCAATGACATCACCACTGTATGTATGAGTGATTGTAAATTGAGGACTACCTATATTCTAATATTATACAAGCATACTTCACTTTATGATGCTTTGCTTTTTGGTGCTTTGTTAATAAACACTTTCCAATTATAATCCATATTTTTATTTTATATCTCAAAATAAAAATTATTTGTGAAATAATACTTAGAATAAGTATATAAAACATAAATTAACAAATATATAGGCTAGGTTTAGAGCCATTCTGAAAAATTGAAGATGAAAGATCTGGAATCAAATCTGGATCCTCCAATATGATATGGAAATACTTTAAAATATAGCTATCTCCCTGAGTTTTTAGGTCTAGCACTATTTTATACTTAATGAATAATATTGTAAATATGTTTTTAGTCTTTTATATTCATTGACAAATGAAAGGTGCTGTGATTCACTTTACAGCAATGGTCTAGAATGCAACTGTTGCAGGGATATGGAGATACACCCATAGATAATTAAGCTCACATTACTAGTTAGGTTTTTTTTATCCAAAAAGCTTGAGATTGAAAACTTTCCAAAATTTTTGGTTCAGTAGGATATAATATGACACATATAATTAAAATAATATATTATTCTTACTTTAATTCAGCACTATTTGCAGTTGAGTACTCACTCAAAGAATTGTGAGCAAACGTTTTCAGTATATTTCCCTCTTCACCCCCTCTTCAGGCCCTCTTCACCCCCTCTTCACCCTCTTCACCCCCTCTTCACCCTCTTCACACCCTCTTCAGGCTCTGGAACATGATCACATTCCTGGAACACTAACAGCTAACATTCAAAAATCCAATGTTCTAAAGTTCAAACTTAAATAGTCTTTTATTTAAAGTTGTTTCCATGGTTACACTATTATCTACTTTTTATTGGTTTTTTTTTTTTTAAATATTTAATTATATCTTTCATGCTAACATGATGGAGATCTATACATTAATGATAGTACCACTATAGATTTTTCATATCTTGTACCGCATACTGCCACGCTACCGGTAGTTCACTTGTTTTTTCATTCAAGAGTTTTTCCTTCTTATGCCCGAGTTCTATTTCTAATGCTTCTGCAATATATGCATGTTTCTTTTTCCTAAAAATCCTGATTTATACTAGATTCCTCCCAATCAATTTTTAAATTCCATAATTAATAAATTGTTACTATATGTTTCGATCGCAAGGGCCATTGACATATTACCCTTAGCTATATCCTTCTTAAAGATGCTCATGGACTCTTTGTTTTAGCGTTCTAGTTGTGACTCTTATATAGGACATTTATTGCCCCATAGAGCAGTCTTCAACCGGTATTTTATTAGTAACAATTTAAAAATTGATTGGGAGGAATCTAATATAATCAGGACTTTTAGGAAAAAGAAACATGCATATATTGCGGAAGTGTTAGAAATAGAACTTGGACATAAGAAGGAAAAACTCTTGAATGAAAAAACAAGTGAACTACCGGTAGCGTGGCAGTATGCGGTACAAGATATGAAAAATCTATAGTGGTACTATCATTAATGTATAGATCTCCATCATGTTAGCATGACAAATATAATTAAATATTTAAAAAATAAAAATAAAAAGTAGATAATAGTGTAACCATGGAAACAACTTTAAATAAAAGACGTATTTAAGTTTGAACTTTAGAATATTGGATTTTTGAATGTTAGCTGTTAGTGTTCCAGGATTGTGATCATGTTCCAGAGCCTGAAGAGGGTATGAAATATTCTGAAAACGTTTGCTCACAATTCTTTGAGAGTGGGTACTCAACTGCAAATAGTGCTGAATTAAAGTAAGTGATTTGAGTTTTATGCAGTTTAAGCTATGTATATTATTCTTATTATATTATTACAATATATAAACATAATACAATAATTGTAGTAATCTTTTATAAATTCAGATACCAACTACAAAATTTGATAGTAGTAATCCATTGTGATAAGATTCAAAAAAAAAAATATGACAAGACAAATATAATAATATATGTGTTTTGGAATTAACTCCAAAACACATATACAGATTTCATTACAAATTATTTTACAATTATTATTCCTTTAGTAATCTTCCTTCCACATTCTTTACATTATTAAATTCAAATACGAACATCTACAGGAATTCCTTGATTAGTGTGGTTAATAAATTCTCTCAATACACCGCATATATCAAAATCACACTAATCAAACTAAAAAACCAATGGGAATAATTATAATGAATCCTGAAAATATAAAAACCAATGGGAATAATTATAATGAATCCTGGAAAATATCAAAATTTAAACTATAAAACCAATGGGAATAATTATAATGAATCCTGGAAAATATCAAAATTAGTTAATAGGAATAATTATAATGAATCCTGGAAAATATCAAAATTATAAAATATGTATTTTTTTTCCCCTCTCAAAACGTATCCATATTGCATTATATGTACTTTAAATCATTAAGCCTCTCAAAACATATCCATATTGCATTATATGTACTTTAAATCATTAAGGAATATGTATAAGTATTTAAAAATTTATAGTAAGAATTAAAATTTATTTTTCACAAAAAATTTTTTTTACAAAATTGCATAGATTTTCTAAAAAATAATTGCATGTCTGTAGACATTGAGTACTGGAGAGGTACTGAAGGCAAGACTGGCTATATAATATTGTAATGGTTATTATTAGGTAATTGCCATTCACACAAAATTTATTAATAAATAAAATTACAAACAAATTTAAAATATAACAATTAAATGACGAAATTTGTAATATTAACAGAATTATATAAATAAATAAATAAATTTATTACAGTGCTCTAAATATATACAGTAGTCTACAATCCCCGAGATTCAGTTGCCAACACTCAGAGAGTTTGCAAAAAAAAAAAAAATTGCACTTGTTGAAGCACACTAATCAAATTTGGCACTGCATATATCAAGGGATAGTCTCAAATTTTTTTGTGCACTAATCAAAACCACATTATTCAAATCCACACTAATCAAGGGTGTCCTGTGTATAATTAATTTTATTTTTTAGCATTTAATTTTAAAAGATTTTTATATTATTACTATATATTTTAGATATTCATTTTTCACAAATGAGTAGATCAATTTCCTTTGGGAAAAAGCAGTATCAAATTTGCATGTTTTCTTATTATATAATCTATTTATAGCCCTCTAGTGTCTTAATTTGGAAATATTCCACCAAATTTCTGGAATTTTAACACATTTTTATTATTAGTTAATAATTTCCTTTATCTTAATTCTTCTTTTTAATAAAACAAAACTCGTAAAATAATCTTTTTGTATGCTTTCTTTCTTGTACATACAGGTGGAATATAATTTTACTAAATTAAGACACTAGAGGTTTATAAATAGATTGATTATATAATAAGAGAGAATGCAAATTTGATACTGCTTTCTCCCAAAGGAAATTGGTCTATTCATTTGTAAAAAATAAATATCTAAAATATAGGTAATAATATAAAAATCTTCTAGAATTAAATGTATGTTAAAAAATAAAATTAATTTAAAGAAATAAAATTTATTATGTAGATGCTCTTATCTGAATTTAACAATGTAAAGAATGTGGAAGAAAGATTACTAAGAATAACAATTGTACAATAATTTGTAATGAAGTCTTTGTGTGTGTTTTGGAGCTTTCTTTTTAATAAAAATATGGTAATTTTAAATTTAATTTGAGTAAAAATTTTTTATATAAAAAAAATCTGTTATATATATATATATACTATGACTAGACTGAAGAGGGCATGTAGCCAAAATGCATATCTATACCATGTTTTTAACTGATAGTTTAAGTTTTATAATTTTTGTAATTATTCTATGGTTCTTTGGTATTGTCATTTTAGTTATCATAAAAAAAGTGTAGCAAAAAAGAGGCAAAACTTCAGAAATAGTTTTTAAAAATATTTGTTAAACTATACACTATCTAACCTATAAGATTAATTCCTTGAATGAAATTACTTTGTTTTCTATATATTGGGGCTGGGGTGTCAGCAGGAAAATGTGCTGACACCAACTCCTCTGATAGTAAACAAGTGCAAATGATTTTTTAGAACACATTTTTATTCAATATTTATTACTGAAAAAATTATTTACTTGCCTGAAAAAGAAAATAATTATTTAATATATTTTTTAAAATTTAAAACTAATAAATTATGAGCAATGAGAAAGCTACTGCTGATGCCAACACCCCAGCCTTGCTAAATATGCTGATAAACTTTTATTAATGATTCAAGAATTTCTCATATATATACATGTACACACTTGTGTATGTGTTGTATATACACATAAATATGTTCTTTTTCTTTTATATATATATATAATGTGTTAGTGTTACAGCCAATGCCTGAAGTCTAGCCAATTCACAGAATGGCTGGCCATTTCTAGATTTGGCTAAAGCCTGAAATATACAAGAATTTATGACTATTTCAGGCTTTGGCTGGCCAATTTGTGATGTGATGTGCCACAAATTGGCACATCACATGCCAATTTGTGGCCAATTTGAGAATTGGCCACAAATTGCCAATCAATCAACGGCCAATTCGAGAATTGGCCAAGATAAAGTGACCAAAGCTAGAAGTTTTGTGGAGCTGATCATGCAGTTACAGGAGTTGATCATACCAATTCTAAGTCATGTTATTACTACTGTGAAAATTTTTTTAGTTTAGTCAAAATAGAAAAAATTATTTTGAAAATAAAGAGAGAAGCTAATTAATATTCAAATAGTTTTATTTAAATTGAAAAATTAACGAAAGCAAAAAAAAAACACACTCCAGTTGAAAAACACATCAAATAAAACACATCAAATAACAATAAATATAACATTGTTTATAATTAGAAAAATCATGTCAAAAAGAAAAATGAATTTTCTTAAGATTAAAATTAAAAATAAAAACCAAATAATTAGAAATGATATATATACTTTATAGCTACAAAAATGCACTTTATTATGAGTATATTGAAATTAAATAGATATATAAAATTTTATGAATTAATAACTATCAAATTAAATGAATAAAAATATTAAAAACTCTGCTGAATTTTTGAGAATATTTACTATAATTTTTAAACAAGTGATAGATTTTTTACAAAAAGTTATATATAAAGCTGAAAGCATTTTAAATTTGAATAAAAAAATATTAAAAATTTATCATCTTTGCCAGAATTGTTCATAAATATAGTATTTCATTTTTATCTTATGGGAACATACAAAAAAAATAAATCCGTAATTCAGTACAATAAATTGGTTACAGAAATCTGGCAAAAGGGCATCTCTACACTTTTCTTTAGTCTGAGAGACAATCTCATTCATATTAGTGAGTGGGTAAGTTCTATAATCTCTTGCATCAGTATTGTAAGATCAACATGTGACATGACAAACAATCCCATTCTCAGCTGGTGAATAAGTCAAAATTCGCACGAATGCACTCCGCTATTTAACTCTGCAAAACTTCTAGTTTTGGCCACTTTTTCTTGGACAATTCTCAACTTACAAGTTAGCCATTGATTGTTGGATGCATCATGAATTGGTTGGCCAAAGTCTGAAATAATTGTAAATTCTCATATATTTCAGGCTTTGTCCAAATTTAGAAGGGGAATCAATTCATTTTGGTGAATTGGTTAGACTTTGAGCATTGGCCATAACATATATATGTAAAAGAACATATTTAAAATGAAAAAATAAATTTTTCTTATTTTTCATTATTTTCAGAACTAGTGACTATCCTCTCACACATCTTAATTCATTTCTATCATTGATTTTTTTCTGCTATAACTATTTGTAAAATGCTGTAACTTGTAAATTAATTATCTGATTTTAATATCTTATTTATAATCGATGGAACGACAACTAGAAAAATCCATGATTAAACCAAACAAATTTGTTAAATAATCTTTAATGAAATTAATTTAATAATTTTTAAATAGATTTGGGCTGAAATGTTGCCATCTAATAATTAATTAAAAATTATAGTTAAATTATTAATATTTAGAATGAATTTTTTTTTATCTCATGATCAAACCAGAATGCTTTGATTTGATATCTCAGTGATAAACCAATGGGGCATTATCATTTATTATTCTAAATTATTTACTAGAGGTTGTTTTGCTTGTTTGGTTTAATCTTATATTTATTTATTTATTAAATTATAACCAAAATTATGTTGTCCTTAAATGTAAAAGAAATGATACTATTAAGATAGTTATTTTAAACATAAAAAGATTCAGCTTTAAGAATTCCTCAGATAACAAAATTTAGAAGAAATCATTTCTATATAAAATAATATTTATATTTTACAAATTATATATTTTTTAATTATTGCATATTAATTTTAGGTATTTACTCTTATAGTATCATCATATACTTAGCACTTTTAGTATTTAAATTTTTAAAACAAAACTAGCAAAAATAATAATTTCAGTTTTTTTAATAAATGGCAAATAAATTTCATTATTTTTATCATTTTTATTAAATTTCTTATATTTCAATATTATATTTTTTATACTTATTTTAATTTTATTATATCAATACTACTATATTTATTGTAGTATTACATGCACAATTAAATTATTTAAAAATGATTAAATGAATTATTTCATTTTTAGAGTATATCTGGATCAGATAGAGCAAGTTCATTACTATTGGAAGAAGAGAGTGATCCAAGTTTTATTTATCCTAGTTGTAGTCAAATTAGTTTATCATCATTTGGAGTAAGTAATATATTTTATGTTGATTTTGGTTTTAAATATTGATATGATGTTAATACAAGTAAAATGAAAATTTAATATATTAAATATAATTTATATACTTTCTAATTTATATTCATTTGTCTGTAGTCTCGTAGTGAAAGCATGTCTAGTGTTTATAGTGCTGCTGGAGGTGGACGGTATGGTACAGTAACTGTCACAGGTGAAGTGCTCTTTGGATTAATGTATAACAAAAAAAATGGAACTTTAGAAATATACATTAAAGAATGTCGCAATCTTGCACCTGTTGATTTAAAACGTAATCGCTCTGATCCGTAAGTGAAATTATTAACTGTTTAGTAATAATTATCCTATTGTTATAATGATATTGAGTGATAGTTTAAAATATTTGTTTATATTATAAAAAATATTTTAAAAAAATTATTAAAAAGTAAAATTGAAATTCAGTTTAAATAACTTCTCAAGTTAAAATGAAAAATAAGTGAATGAGAAGAAATAAATTAGACAATAACTGAAATTAAAATTCAGTTTTAACATTTAATAATTATTAGTAAAATTAATCCAAATTCTATTCATGTTCTTTTGATTATAAATAAAAAAAATGTTGTTCTTTTAATTTTACACTGTATACTTATTTTAATATTAAAATAAGTAAATATACAATGAACTATTATTTCTGTCCTTCAAAAAGTAAAAGCAAAAGTAATTGAAATATCCAGTGTGCATGCATGTCTCCAAATGAATTGAAATATTTTATGAAATAATAACAGTTTTTCAAATAAATCATTGACAATTATGATTTAAGTTAATAATATAATACAATATAAAAATATATATTAGAAATTTTTAACATATAAGCAAATTTATAATAATACAATAATTTATTTTATATGTTATCTCAGTATTAAGCATACTTTGCAAACTTTGATTTGAAGAATTATAAAATCAATATTTATTTAGATATAGATGCCATGTATTTGTTTATTTGACACCAAGTAAATATAAACTTGACATCATTCTAGCTAATATGATAAGAATTTAAATATATACTTTTAATTTATACAAAAATAATTAATTTTTACAGAACAGAAATGTTTTTGGACTATCCAACTTTTCTCAGCTGTTTTATCTTAAAATTATATATAATAATACTAAACATAAACACTAAGTTAGCTAATACTATAAGAGTTTGACATATTTTAATTCTATGATTTAAAGTTATTATTTAAATTTAGGCATCATATTAATGACTGAGTCGTCATACTTTACCATATTGCAATTGGTTAGATGCTCAAACAAATTTTATATTCTATTATTTCCTTAAAAGTTTTTTATGATACAATATTTCTATATTATCTCCTATGTGTTAAAGAATGTCTGTATATCATATCATATATATATATTTTTAATTTAACATACAACTTATTGCAGATGAGTTTTGTTTTATTTGATCTGTATTGTTCACTTTCTATCTTTCTACCCCACTTATGCATTTTTAATTGATATTGGGTCCATTTTGTTCGTACTCTTGTAGCCTTTCTGTTTCTTGTCATAAATTGTTGTCATTTTCACTATTCTCTTTACTTCCATTATTTTTGATACTCTTTGACATTTTCCTCCTCCCAATATATATTTACATTGTAATTAACTGTTGTTTGAGTTAGTATGGTTCTGCAGCTACCATCTTAATATCTTTTTTATATTCCTCTAGCCTTTTACCTATATTCGTTGCAATGTAGCCTATTTATTTTTCTGTGTATCATTATTCATAAGCAGTATCTGATATATGCCAGTTTTCCTCAAAGATGGTTGCCTGTACTTATCATTACATAAGATGTTAAATATGGTGTTTGCTCTGTTGTATCAATGACTGATTGATAAAACACTACTATATGCAAGAAGAAACACTATCTTTAACATCTTATGATACCATCTTTGAAGAAAGCTGGCATATATCAGATAGCATTCATAAACAATATTATGCAGAATGAAAAAAAAATGTATAGGCTACACTGCAAGGAATATGGGTAAGATGCTAGAGAAATATAAAAAAGATTGTAGGAATGGCAGCTGCAGAATTACACTTTCTCAAAGAATGGTAAATATACACAATAAGAAAGCAACTGTCATATTGAGTGGTCAAAAACCATAAGAAAGGAAAATAATGAAAGTGACAATGATTTATGGCATGAAACAGAAAGATTTCCAATGTTTCCAACAAGATTGTGAACCAATGGAGGAAGCTAGAAATGTTGGTCAAATAAAGTAATTTAACTTCTGCAGTCTTTAGCTATTTTTTGAATTACCTATTTTACATTTGTGCAGAAGCAGAGAGATACAAAGAAATATATTATAAAATATATTATATACAATAATACCCCACATGGGTATTATTATGTAATAGGTGAGACTGGGAAGCATAATGTAAGTTGAAAATTACATAAGTTGGGATACCTACAAATTCCAAATCTAATTTCAGATACATATATATTAGATTCTTAACTTGCTCTTTATTACCAAGAAAAGAACAAATTATAAAAGTTTATAATATGTAGTTGTAATTAAAGACTCTTAATCAACAAATCAGCAATTGAAATATATACATACTTTAACTGAGAGCTTATAAGTGTGTATTATTCATACATATATATGCACTATGTAATTGTGAAATAAACAAGTGGGCAAGGGGCAGGATGAGAAGTTATGTATCTTCAAATTTATGTAAGTCGAGTTTCCATAAGTCGGGGTATTATTGTATATTAAATTTTAATTTTAGTTAAATTTTTTAAAATATAAGAATTTATATTAAAAGATATGACTTTTTAATTCAAATTCTCAATAATTTTCTTGTTATGACAATATAAATTACTAAAAATAATTATTTAAAACAGCATTTTTATTGTAATTTACATTCTTTTAAATATTTTTTGTTAACATAATATTTAGAAAATTAAAATATTTTCAAGATTATATATAAATTTTATCAGCTCTTCATTAGTTTTTTTGCTTTTAATTTTATAAACTATAAATATTTTTATAGTAATTTTAATTGAAATAGTAAATTTTATTTTGGGAATTTTAAAAATATTTAATTATTTTTTAGGTATGTTAAAATATATCTTTTACCTGATCGGACCAAGAGTGGAAAAAGGAAAACTAAAGTTAAAAAGCATACTGTTAATCCTACTTTTGATGAAATCCTTAGAGTAAGTTAATTTTATTCAAATATTTATTTGAAATTAACACATGTATGTATTCTTTGTGCTATTCTCTTTTTGTAAGGTAAGCAAAGGTACACTTGGTTATCCAAAAAATGAAAAAAGGATATATATTATTAATAAATATTAATTCTAAAATAAATTTATTTAGGCATCTTTGTGGAACTTTTTTTTTTTATCATAACGATTTTGATAATTACCAAAAATTATAAAATCTTAAAAATATATATACATAGTGCAGTCAACCATAATATAGATATGCATTTCAGCTGTCAGTGCTCTCTTCAGTCTTAAACCCAGAGTTAACTGAAAAAATTTACATAATATTTTAATTAAAAAGTTTACATAATTTAACCAAAAAAGAATTACAAAATTTACCTTATCATTTGACAAAAATATTCCAAAAAACAATAAAAAAAATAACCAATTTTTGATTAAACTACATTTTAAATTCCCTTAAAATATTCAGAATTGCCGTTATGTTGCATATTCCTTTTCTTTGCAATTTGCATTCAATCTTGGATATAGGCAATGTATCTTGTAAAATAAATTTACTTAGGCATCTTTGTAAATTTTTGCAAAGATCCCTAAGTAAATTTATTTTACAAGATACATTGCTTATATCCAAGATTGATTATATATTAATTCTATTCACTATATTCATATTCTCCTATTCTTATAAACTAAACTTATTTTTATCCTTAAATTCAGGTTTAATTAATGCATTGTCTTTTATTGAGAATTTTTTACTCCCATTTAATTATTACTTCTATGATTGAATAAAATTTCAATCTCTCCATATATATATGAATCAATTTAACAAATTTTGTTCATATTGAGTGTTCACGTTTTTCATACTGTTCATTCATAACTCTATATCTTACTTTTTCCATGCTTAAACAAATAGTTTTTCAATTGTATTCAGACATACTTTTGTATTTTTATTGGCATATTAATTATTACTACCGTACAAATAATATGGACAGAAGTTTACACAGATAGTCTTTTTTACTAGTGTCTTATAAACATTTTACGTAGGAACACAAATTCAATCATTTCTTTCAATCTTTCACTATTTATGCTTATTTTGCAATCATTCTTTTCATTTTCTGTCCAAAAAACAACTATAGGCAATCCCTGACTTTCATAGATTTAATATACATAGATCCATACTTATATAGATTTATTTTTAGACAATAAACTGGATCTGAACCCAGCTTTTCCAGAAAAACTGGAGGTGTGGGACTTAGAATTGAATCCAGAACCTTCAAGATGACAAGCAACTGCTTTACCATACAATTTATGTCCTTATTCTTTAATATAACTATTTTTAGTGTTACAGCATTGTGACACACTAGTATTGTATAATATATGCTCCAACATATGAAATATGAAGTTTATTTTGACTTACATAGGGTTTTGTGAAATGATTTACCTACATAAGTCAGAGACTGCATCTATATTGTTTTGAAACATTAATTATGAAATCTATAATTTTAGTGCAATTAGAACTTTTCAGAGAAAAATCAGAATGAAGTTTTTAAAAACATACCATCATCATCATAAAAATACTTGGATTTATAACTTCAACTAAATAATATTTCATATGATTATAAATAAATATCTAAGTACAATATATGATAGAACCAAATATATTCAATAATTAATGAACTGTTACACATTCCTGTTCACTCTTAGCTATGTCTCTCAGCATCTTGTCTACTATCATCATATATTGCTTTTATGTAGTTAGTTATTCAAATCTCAAAATTATATGATAAAATAAAATCTCTAAAATTCACATTATATGACAAATTATGAGTTCCATTAGATTAATGAAAATAAGAGTTTTTGCAAAGTCAAGTCGTTTTATTATTATTAAAAAAAGTTATATTATTTCTGAATTAATTGAACTAAAACACTTTCATAGAAGAAATAAATAATAGTTTTCAAATGAAGCATGCTTTGCAATTGTAAGATAAGGATTTTACAATAAATGCTGAAATCAAGATTCATTGTTCATAACAAACACCTCTGCATCTCTAACAAAGGTCTACTTTATATAGCATAATACTTCTTCATTATCTTGAATATTATCCATAAATTCTTGTTTCAATTGCACAGAACAGCTCCTGCCTCATTCAGCTGAATATTATAAAATTTGTTGAATTAAGAATTGGTGAACTTGGTGGCTACAGTATTACAAGACCATTTTATATAATCTGTTAATCTAGATCAGGGGTCGGCAAACTGCGGCTCTTTGACTACCTACATGTGGCTCTGAAGTAAAATTGAAAATGAATATAAAGCTGTCATAGTTTCATTTATAAAATTTTAAAAGAATTTTATTCACATAATGTGATTTCATTTGTCTATATCTAGCAAAACTTCGTGGCATTAAGATGTGCAAAGCGTCATGCCTCGTGACATGCTTGTAAAGATAAACAAATCTTAAAGTTACGCACATCTTAAAGATAAGCAAAGTGTCATGTTTCGCAACGCATTGTCGAAACGTGTCGCAACGCTTTGTATATCCCTACGATATATAAAGGGAGTGGAGAGGACGATTTAGTACATGGTAGGCAGCTCATTGCTCACACTGATTAAAACTAATGAGAACAATTTTTTGTTTTTTTTCTTCATTTAATAAAGATATAATTAATATAACTTGTTATAATATTACTTTAAATTTTCCTTATTTGTAAAAATATATTTATGACTCTCGAATAATTTTTAAATTGTTATGACGGACAGGTTTGGCTCTTTCATCTCAAAAGTTTGCCGACCCCAGATCTAGATAATGTTCATTTAAGAAATTACAGACTGCTTGATTATAGGTGAAGTATGCTGAGCATCTGTTTTCCAAAACCATTTAGGACAGTAAAGCAAAATGGATTACTTTTTAACAGATTTGATTGTTTACCTCTCAAAATTGAAGACAATATTGATCCTATATATTGAGGTGAAAATTCTGTTGAATGTATTAATATTTCATATAATACATGCCTAAACATTAGTATAATGATGATAGTTCTGGAAATATTGTTAATCCTGATAACCTATCAATTTATTTTATTAACATATCATGTTATATTTTTGTTAATAAAAATAAATTCTTGTTTCAGTTGCACAAAACAGTTGTTATATTATTTTTATTTACATAAAAATTATCCAACACATTTATTTTATTAATATAAATATCTAAATAAATTTTATTAAAATAAAACAAATAGATAGGTTACACAAACATAAGCACAACATAAAGAAAGGTAAAATTAATTTTACACCTGCTGGAGTTTATACAGTCTATAAGATGATGAAGATATAAGATGAAGAAGAAAAGGAAATATGAACCTCCTATTCTACATGCTGTAGGAACCTCCTGTTCCTACAATGTGTTGGGAAAAAAAAGCGAAGACAGAAAGATTCAGAAGCTGCTAGTAAATTGCCTCAAGTGACAGCACACATACGATGTCGTTTAAAATTGTTAAAATTAGAAAGAATTAAAGAAAATATTTTTTATACAGTCTATAAGACTGTATAAACTCCAGCATAATAAAATTCCATTAATTTTAAAATTAATTTTGTTGATTAAACACTAAGCTGGCGATGGATCCTAAAGACTTTCTGAAAATGAAGAACACCTATAAAAAAAACTCCTGAAGGCGGAAGAGCTATTTATCTTTCTTAAAGAATGTGACTTGAATGAAGTGCTCCCTATGTTCTTCTTTTGATTAAATATCCCTCTCAGATCTATGAAGACGGCATCAAGGATTAAGGCAAGATGTTTCAGATATGCCCTTCCAACTCAAAAAGAACTTTATACAAACTGCATGCAAACTTTGCAGATTTGAAATGAACCTATATTACTAAGTATGGTCCTCAAATAGATTGCTACATCTCAGATCTAATCCTAAGCCAACAGTGGTACAAAACAAAATTAAGAAAGAATTATATAAAAAAGTTTAATAAGTGGATTTTGAAAAACCAAGTATGTAATAGGCATAAACAGAAGCTTAAACTCCAGGATGTATTGGTCGTCGTCGGTGACATTTGAATCCTGCCCCCTGTTGCTGACCTCATATTAATTAGCCCCTTCTTCGTGGCTGACTCTACCACACAAATATAAAAAAATGTGCTGCACATTGATACAGGATGTATTGGTCGTCGTCGTCGACATTTGAATCCTGCCCCCTGTTGCTGACCTCATATTAACTAGCCCCTTCTTCGTGGCTGACTCTACCACACAAATATAAAAAAATGTGCTGCACATTGATAGACTACTAGCCCCATATAATAAAGTATTAAGAGAAAAGTTTAGATGGGACATCCTCCATATGAGGGAAGCATATACCATGAAGGAACGTTGCAAACGTTGTCGTGCTCTAAATGCAAAAATATCATATGCTAAGGACTGGATGCAACAACAGAATCTCATTTGTATGAGAGATGACAAGACTAAGAAAGTGGCTATTATACGAGGGTAAGTCAAAAATTATCTACACTTTTGACATAACTCTGCCTAAACTGTGCACACTGACTTCTGCCCGTGCTTATTTTATTGTTATACTGTTGTGGTCATGCTATGAAAGTTTGATCCTAATTCCTCCATTTGTCTTCCTTTCCTTGCAGATCGATCATGGCTGCTCCATTAGAAGTTTGCACCAAAGAGGAACAGCGAGCAGTGATCCGATTCCTATGGTCAGAGGGTGTCAAAGGGTCAGACACCCTCTGACCAGTCTTCTTGTGGATCGAGAAGTTTAAAAGTGGTCGAACAAGTGTAACGCATGAAGAGGGAGCAGGACGGCCATCAACCTCCACTACAGAAGACAACACTCGTAAACTTCTCGATCCACAAGAACACAGTTTTTCGTGATAGTGCACTTCCCCATATTGCGATGATAGTCTGCGATGAATATCTGACCCTTTGACACCCTCTGACCATAGGAATCGGATCACTGCTCGCTGTTCCTCTTTGGTGCAAACTTCTAATGGAGCAGCCATGATCGATCTGCAAGGAAAGGAAGACAAATGGAGGAATTAGGATCAAACTTTCATAGCATGACCACAACAGTATAACAATAAAATAAGCGCAGGCAGAAGTCGGTGTGCACAGTTTAGGCAGAGTTATGTCAAAAGTGTAGATAATTTTTGACTTACCCTCGTAGATAGACAGAATTATGACTTCCTGCTCTCTGCTTTCATTCAACAATTGGCATCGGAGTGCTTATATAAAGATCCGACAGATGAGTTCCAGAACAAAGTACATAGTTGGGAAGCCATGTGATCAGATCAGTCTATCTGGAAGGTAAGAAATGTCCACTTGCTGATCCCTCTGAGATTATTTGGATATGTGAGACAGAATTATGACTTCCTGCTCTCTGCTTTCATTCAACAATTGGCATCGGAGTGCTTATATAAAGATCCGACAGATGAGTTCCAGAACAAAGTACATAGACTGATCTGATCACATGGCTTCCCAACTATCTGGAAGGTAAGAAATGTCCACTTGCTGATCCCTCTGAGATTATTTGGATATGTGAAAAGCCACAAGACACCAGTAACCATCAGGCCAATGGTAGACAAAACTTCTTCCCCTCTCTATAACCTGGAATCCGTAATTGCACATTGGGCTGTGCAACATCTAAAAAATTACCCGTATACTGTTAACTCCTCTACCCATTTTATAGAAAGACTTTTAGAAAAAGGATCATTTCCAGAAGAGCACATCTCCATCCTTTACTATAACTCACTGTACTCCTCTATTGAATTAGTGCCTGCATGTCTATTGTTATACAGATTTATTCTTGAACAGCTTGAAGATACTGATTATGATACAGAGCTCTTACGTACAGTCTGCCACTTAATAATATATAACTCCTACTACACATTCAGAAGTAAGTATTACATTCAAAGAAAAGGTGTCCCTATAGGAGGGCCCTTTGCTGGTATAATGGCAGAGATAGTCATCAGATACAACGAGGACCATGCCATCCTTCTTTTCTTATCTGATATTAAACTCTATGTGAGATATGTTAATGACATATGTATCTTGTGGATTAAAAAACGTACACAGAACTGGTCCATGCCCTCACGGATGGCTCCTTAGGGCTTAGCCTCAATTGTAGAGCAGCAGGAACACACGGACTTCCACTTCCTCGATGTTAAAGTCTCTATAAGAAATGGGGAGTATTGTACAAATGTATAGAAAGCCAACGTATAATATGAATGTCATACTGTCCTAGTCCCCTAATCCATACTCCTATAAACTCTCTGCCTTTCGGGCCTTATTTCGAAGAGCCCACACCCACTGCATGGACTATAATGATCGATGTAAAGAATTTAATTATATTGTAGAAAAAACTAAAAAATGTGGATACACATATAAACAATTACAAGGGCTATGGACCCAAATTGGCCAGACCTTAGAACAAATGCACCCTAATACCCACAATGCTACCCCAACTCAGGCACACCCCTCTGAGACCAACCAAAGATGTATCCTGAACTATGATCCTGTAGCTGCCAACATCATAAGAAAGGTCGCAACACTCTGGTACCACCCACGTGTATAAAAGAAATAGAACAATTTTTTCACTACTCTGTAATAACAAAGATCGTATAGACCACCTTAGAAGATCGGGTGTGTACCTGTGCACAACAACACCTTACATCGACCCCAGCAGTATGTAGGTGGGACCAAACGGAGCTTGAAAAAAAAAAAAGTTGCAGAGTATAAAAATGATATTCAGAAAAGTAATTTAACTACTGCATTGGCACAGGCAACCTACACCTATGATATAGATCAGGGGTGTCAAACTGGCGGCCCTCGATGTGATTATTTTGTGGCCCCCAATGCTCTCAACTAAAATGAAAATGAGAACAAAATTTTATGAGATAATGATGCAGATTGCATAAGATAGATACATCTGGAAACAAAAGAAGGAGGCATATATATCCAGCAGTGGAGATAATAGGAAGTAACTCTTGCTTCATAGCTGTCATAAACTATTATACACTATCAATATAATAAACAAATATATAACTCTGTCTAGCATCAAATTAAAATAATAGCAGAAAACAGCTCTAAGACAGGAATAAACATTTCAATTTTATCCAAAATTTTTTTTCTTTTTTTGAGATATATAGAACATAAACATTTATTGTATTTGTAAGTTATAAGTCTGAACATGTTAGTTTACAACATTTAAAAAGTTATATTATTTGATTTATTTTATGTTTTGTGTATTGTTTGTTGATCTTAAGTATCAAATTATTGGTATGATATGATTTTGTGCAATTACATATATTTTTCAATCAGGTAACAATATGGCACCATAACATTGTATAGGTGCAGTCATCATAGTCCATCTATTCATGGAATTTTTGATTGAGAATTTGTATTAAAAATTATTTTCCTGACATATTTTAAACCCAAATTTTGAATATGTAACTCATATTCAAAATTTGGGTTACATAAAAAACCTCAGTCCCAATTATTTGTGTAAATTGAGAAATACTTGTATATTTATTCACTACTAACTAAAAAATTAATAGTTACTAAAGAGAGTTTTTATATGTTTACACTATAGTTAGAATTGTTACAAATATTTACAGTAGTAGAAAAAAATTATTGCATCATCATTGTTCCATAAGTAGCATATTCAATTATCTAGCTATTGTATGTGGAAATATTATAATGACCAGCGATGATCAACAATAGCAAGTAATGCAGAAAACTTTTTCAATTATGTGATGATACTAAATGACACATGAAACTATCAAATAACTATAAAAATATTTAACTGTAAACTATAAAAATATTTAATGCATAATACATCATAACTGGATATGCATTTGAGAATTACAGTTGTGTCAATGGTCTTTTTTTTCAAACAATATTGCAACAATTTGATAAATGAACCCAAATAAGTTAGTTAATAATTTTTCACATAATACATCATAACTGGATATGCATTTGAGAATTACAGTTATGTGTCAATGGTCTTTTGTTTCAAACAATATTGCAACAATTTGATAAATGAACCCAAATAAGTTAGTTAATAATTTTGTAGTGAGAAAAACAAAAAAAATACATTCTTAATATTTTGTTGAATTTTCCTTTGCATTGCTAACAATTTCACATCTGCCCAATATAAACTTTATCAAATTCTGAATGCACGTTTCATCCAAATGATAATACCAAACATTGATAAGCATTTCCTATAACCATCTTTTGGATTGGAGCTTCATATCAGTAACCTCTTTCCCTAGTTTAGACCAACAATTTTCGATTGAGTTAAGATCAGGGCTATTTCCAGGCCAGGATAAGACTGTTATGTGATTCTTCCTGAGAAAATTTGGCACCTAAAACATAAAAAGGGAAAAGTAATAAGTAAATTATACTCTAAAGTATTATAAAGTTGTAGGAAGCATATATGTGTTTAAATATTTACTATTTTGGCTCGATAATAAAGCACTCTATCATGTTGAAAGATGACATCCTGAACATCACCAAACTTTTCTCTGATAGAATGTTGCAGATGGTCACAAAGAATTGTTATGAATTTTACAGCATTCATTGTACCATCTGTAAAGTGAAACTGGCCTCCATCTGCATGAGATTTTCACCCCTAGACCATTTGACTGGACTGATACTTCACAGTTCCTCTAATGCACTCATGATTATTTGTGAAATTCACATTTTTGAAATTTAAGAAACTTGATGAGATGCATATTGCATTCTATTAGAGTTGGGCAGTTGAATTTTAATTTGTTGGAAAATAACATCATTTTCCAGTTGTCTTCTGTCCATGCTTTATGTTCTTTTGCCACTTGAGGCAAGCAGACTTCATCATCATTGTTAACAATGGCTTTTTCTTAGGATAACATGCAGTTGAACTAATACTTCTAACCAGTAAGTCAACTTCTAATAGTGCAAGTTGTTACTTGGTGTTCAAATACACTTTACAAAATTAATTTCAGGTTAGTGGATGTGGCAACCCTGTTTCTGAATGAAAATCTTCAGAAAATAGTCCTGTAATGATGTTGATTTCTTCTTCCCGCCCCTGCCTATCATTTGTTCAATTCTACTAATTTCTTTTCATTTCTTTAATAGCTGTAACACTGAGGACTGATTAAATCTAATTCTCTATGCAATATCTCTAGTGGAATATCCTTCCTTGTGCAATGTAACACATACACACTTCTTTCGAGGAGTCATTTCCACAGTTCTCCTCATAGCAAAATCACTTAAGAATATATAAACACACAATTCCAACAGCTGTCTTTCGTCTTATGAATTGATCATGCTGTCAGTTCAGTGGCTTAAATACAGGCATACTTTGCTTTATGGCATTTCTTGATTATATTTTATGTTTTATTTTATAACTCAAAATGAAAATTATCTGCAAAATAATACTTAGAATAAGTATATAAAACATAAATTACATGTAAGTGGGCTGGGCTTGAAATGATCCTGAAAAACTGAAGGTGTTAGACTCAGAATTAAACCCGGATCCTCCAAAGTGATGCATAAATGCTTTAAAATGTGGCCATCTGGCTAAGTTTTTTAGGCCTAGTCTTATTGTGTACTTAATGAATAATAGTGTGAATATATTTTTAGGTTTTATATGCATTAACAAATGAAATAAGGCTGTGATTTGCTTTACAGCAGTGGTCTGACAATTTCTATGGCTTATTATGCAATAGTTATGGATCTGATGGAATAATTCGTATATTTCTAAGTTATGACAAACTTATATTGATGTGAAAAATTTTTTCACTACTATATGAGTAATGGTCCTACAAACTTTTATGCTAATAAATTGTATATTTCTAAGTTATGACTAATTTGTATATTTCTAAGTTAGTTCTTAGTGAAAAATTTTTTCACTACTATATGAGTAATGGTCCTACAAACTTTTATGCTAATAAAATAAAAATAAATTATTGATGATTTTGAGATTGTAAATATGAAAAATGTCTTTTTAAACATAAATCTAAATTTTATTGTCCTTGTTTGATAAAACGTAATTAGGGATAAAAATTTATAGTTTATTCTAATGCTATCTATTTGCATAATTGTTTTGATATTCAGTCAGCCATATAGCCTTGTGAAAAAGCATTTATTGTCTATTTGAAGAATTGAAATCTTGGATTAATTCTTATATTCCATATATTCAGATTTTTCAAGTTGGTCAGATCTCATCCATTGATCCTTATCTTGTATCTCCTACTTGATATAGTCACTAATTTATTAATTTAAAACAATTACTTGTTAATCCAATAGATGATGGCACTGTAGCATAATTATTAAATAGTCATTAATTTGGCAGCTTAATTCTAAAATAGATCACTAGGAATAGAATTTGGCTGAATTAGGAATATTTTGATGAATATGGAGGTAGATAAAGAATTTCAGTTCCAACTTTCTCAGCAAGATCATCGATTCTTTTTTTGGACTTATGAAAAGCAGCATTGTCGTGAATTACAGTTTGGAGAATTGCAGTAATCATTCTCATGCCATTTCCTTGGTAGGCTCTAAATCAATAGTCTCCGAATGTTTTTAATTCTGCACTGTTTTATCAGTACAAAAAAAAAAGCGTTTTTCCATAAATAGACATGTATTATGACAAGTGAAAAAATGTGCACACCTGAAAATTTCTTCTTTTCTTATGAAAAGCAGCATTGTCATGAATTGCAGTAATCATTCTCATGCCATTTCCTTGGTAGGCTCTAAATCAATAGTCTCCGAATGTTTTTAATTGTGCACTGTTTTATCAGTACAAAAAAAAAGCATGTTTCCATAAATAGACATGTATTATGACAAGTGAAAAAATGTGCACACCTGAAAATTTCTTATGTATCTCTTTGGGTATATGCACCACACTTTGGAGACTATTGCTCTGGATTAGCTTTTCATTAATAATATATGTCAAGAAACACATAAAACAACAATAACAATAATGTAACTAAAATTCCTAGCACTATTTGCAGTAATTAAACATTTCTATATTAAACAAAAATTTTATGTCAAAATATTTTTCACCAATTTCTCTGTCCTCTTCAGTTAATCTACAAAAAAGAACATTCATACAACTTTTTAAATTTGATTATTTGTTAGTTATATAACAATTTGTTATCATTTTACTAATTAGCTGACATGAAAATGGATCCCAATGGATAGACCAAGAATGAGATTGCCTTCATCCTGGCCAACACCAACTATACAATCAAAGATGTTTCTGTACTCAATTAGTTCAATGCCAGTAGTGACCACAGACTAGTCTGTACCAAAGTCAAGCTGGATATTCAATGAGAAAGAAGACATCTAATACAACAGAGAGAACAAAAGATCAATGTGGGACAGCTTAAGATCAACAAGGAAGAATACAGCCTAAAGTTGCAGAACAGATTCAAAGTGCTTGCAGAAAAGAAAAGCAACTTATAGAAGACCTACAATGGAACAGTGACAATCATCAGAGACAATGCAGAAGAAATTGCAGGAACTCAACCAAGAAATCCCAACAAGAAAATATCCATCAAAACACAGGAGGTGATCGAAAAGAGAAGGAAGATGAAGACAAATCCATACCAACTGGATAGTATAGAGAAATGTGCAAAGTAATATGAAAGAGAATCAGAGAAGATATATGAAGATTCAATATAAAATGAATTCAAACAGCCAGTGAGAACAGCAATAGCCTCTGATCAACATAGAGAGACATAATGATTGGCAAACATCAACTAAATGCAATCACAGATGTAATAGAGAACTTATCAGCAATCGAAATGGTATAGTAGAAAAGGCAGGAATCTTCTATGAGGAATTATACTCACCAAGAGACCAAGTGAGGCAAACAAGACCAAGACCAGCAAATACAGAAGATATCCCAGTAATACTACCACAAGAAGTAAAGAAAGCAGTTAAGAAGATGAAGTGTGTAAAAAGCCCTAGGAGAAGACAACATCAAACTCCTAAAGGAAAAAAGTACCAGTCTAAAGCAACTCGCCAGGATATTCTCCGACTTCATGCAAACAGGACAGATAACCAGACAGCTGGAAAAATGCAGTGATAGTGCTGATACATAAGGAAGATAAAACAGACAGGTTTTATCTCCCTTAGAAATTACAGGTCTGTCAGTCTGCTGTCAACAATATAAAAAGTCTTCACAATCATCTTCACAAGAAGATGGAAGAAGTACTGCATTCAAATCAACCAAAAGAACAAGCTGGATTTCAGAAAGGCTATTCAATAGTGGGTCATACACACATTATCAACCAACTGAAAGAAAAATGCAAAAAATATCACATCTCACTCTGTATGGCATTCATAGATTATGAGAAAGCATTCAACTTAGTATCTACAGGAGCAATTCTAATGGCACTAAGTAATCAGGGAATAGACCACTAGTGCATAGAACTACTAAATATCATCTACAAAGAAACAACAGCCATAATATGATTACATAAAGATAGTAGGAAAACAAAAATCCAATGAGGAGTTTGTCAAAGAGACAACATCTTACTGAAACTGTTCACAGCCTGCCTAGAAGAAATATTCCAACAAATAAATAGATATTTAGGTATCGTATATAACCACGATGGACAAAATGCCGCTCGTGAGCCACATGAGACTCTTTGGTACCTTTAGTGTGGCTCCTTAACATGAAAGTCAAGAATTAATATAGAGTAATCTGTTTTAATTAAGAAAGATGTAGAAGTTGATATATTATATAAAGATATAAACTATTTTTATATAATTTATATAATGATATAATAATAGGAAAAATGTATATTAAATTTGAGTTGAGTAATTTCACTTACTCATAAATTCTAAACATATTGTAACACTTGTTGTATTCATAATCATAAGTATGTCGTTATTAAAAATATTGTGAATCGGGGGAAGTTGACCAACTTTTTCTTTTTGATCCTAAAACTCATATTAAATTTGAATATTTTCATTTCATATTTTTTGTGCTTAAACTTACAAGCGTTTTGCATATATGACTCAATCAAAAGCTATGAAAGAACAATCGAATCATTATTTATAATTTTTTTAGTAAAAATTACAATTAGTCATCTTACTCCGAATATTTTGGGTAAAATGCCACTACGCTTTTCATGATATTCACTTTAATAAATAGCAAAAACGAATTTTGTGCTCATCTAATAAACTTCTTGTTCACTATACCATGTATATTTTAATAGAATACAATCGAATCATTATTTATAATTTTTTTAGTAAAAATTACAATTAGTCATCTTACTCCGAATATTTTGGGTAAAATGCCACTACGCTTTTCATGATATTCACTTTAATAAATAGCAAAAACGAATTTTCTGCTCATATAATAAACTTCTTGTTCACTATATCATGTATATTTTAATAGAATAAAATATTAAATTCTATAAAATTAGAAAAATTAAATAAAATTATATATTTAGGTATCAAATATAACCACGATGGACAAGTTGCCGCTCGTGAGCCACATGAGACTCTTTGGTACCTTTACTGTGGCTCCTTCATGAAAGTCAAGAATTAATATAGAGCAATCTCTTTTAATTAAGAAAGATGTAGAAGTTATCTATATTAAAATAAGCTATCCCAAACATTTAATAGAAAATGGATTTAACAATTTTTTCTAAGTCCTTCATATACAATTGGATTAAACATATAGGGCCTAATGAATTTTTTACTGTGTGGACTCATGCCATATTTTTCATCGTCATTTTCTATAATCTCCTTTTCAATGTCCTGTAAGGTAGGCATAGGCCTACATATATCTATGACGCATTGAAGCAATCCATTCCTCCTCTATTTATATGTTATGCTGGAAGTTTTAAACTTTCTTCGAACCAAAGACCTCTGTTTGTATCCTAAGTATGTTCTTATCATTCAATTTATGAAAACAAATTATAAATACAAAAATTTAGATTCGACATTTAATTCTGAAGCAAAAATTGCCCTCTTTCCCGTTGATCAGAGTGCGATGCAACTTTTAATCACCTGACTTAAAATGGCTAAATTAAAACGACATCGAAAGCAAAATATTTTTAAAGTATCCACTACACATTAAATATATTAATCTTTACTATGCTAATATTATTATGATTAATAATAATACTTCAAAAAATGATTATATAAATTTTGATGAAAATTTCAACACTCATTGGAACTTTCGATTTCCAATTGCGAGTAATTAGCTTCAAATAAATAATATATATATATATATATATAAGAGGAAAGACCAAAAAGTTTTTCCTTTCACCATATGTTGTATGTTTACATGGTAATCAATAATTGTAAACAATGATAGGTAACTGTTTTACTAATATGCATGCTTTCTTGTTTTGATACGTCCTGTATAACCAGAGTTAGAAGTGTGACAGTAGACAAAATTGAGTATCGATCCGTGATAAAGTTTCTTCATCTTCAAGGGAAAACTGCATAAACAATCCACGAAAAGATGTCAGCTGTGTATTGAGTGGATTGCCATCATATTATAGTGTGAAATGATGAAAACGGGAATTTAAATGTGATCGTACTAACATATAGGATGACTCAAGAAGGATGCCGTCAAGTAAGATCATGTTATTTGTGTTTTGGGACAGCAAACGTGTCATATTAACATATTACTTATAAAAAAGGATTGACAATAATAGGGGCAGATTATTGAATCTTGCCGCAAAAATTACGGGACAATATCAAGGAAAACAGAGAGGATTTGCTATCAAAAAATGTATTGATATTAATTGTCATTTTTCTGCATAAAAATGGCTAATGAAATATTGTCCCATCATTGAAGGACTAAATTTAAGATCTCTCTACATCCTCTTTATCAAAGGGTAAAAACTTTGGTCTTCTCTGGTAGATATCTGTTGAGTTTTTCGTTTCAGTACTCAGACATGTCAGATGGGCTAATGATCATCCTTTTGAATGATAAATTGATGAATGATTTTCTTCAAAGGGTTGGGGAAGATACAAATCTATTCATAGAAAAAGAAAAATATGGGAAAGTTATATATTTCGTATAGCATTCAAAATGGTTTACATCATTGCTGGTGGATAAATAAATGGGAGGACAGAAAGAAAAATATGGGAAAGTTATATATTTCTGTAACGGAGTAAGTCGGGGGTGAAAGAAGGATAGCTGGAGAAAATAGAAATGGAGAGGACTAGTGCAAAATAGGGGAACTTAGTCATAACACCCAAAAGGAGCCCCTCAAGTCAGAGAATCGACAGAGTCGAATTAAAATTCTTGAATAAAATAGTGTTAAAGACTCATGAGGAAAATAATATGCTTTCCATCTAGATAATGATAGGTTAGTTAGAATAAGCCACCATATCTTCATGGGATATTCTATATCTGGCAGCGGCCACTTATAGAACCAATCACAGGTTGGCCAACACCCCATGATGGGGTCAACCGGATGCTTGAAGGATGGGGTACAACAGTACCACCTCACCTGAAAAACTGGAGGTACGAGACCGGGATTTGAACCCGGATCCTCTATAGTGATAAGCCAAAGCTTTACCACCCGATCATCCGGCCGAATCTTTCCATTCTTTTTAAAAATGTATATAGGTGGTCCGTTTACGGACTCTTCTATAATCCGGCGATCCATCTATGAGTGTGAAGCTGCTTATGACTGGATATGATTTCGTTCTGCATTTAATCTCTTTCCATTCTTTTCAAAAATGTATATAGGTGGTCCGTTTACGGACTCTTCTATAATCCGGCCGATCCATCTATGAGTGTGAAGCTGCTTATGACTGGATATGATTTCGTTCTGCATTTAATAACAAATGATCGGAAAATAGTGTCATCCATTGACAAAAACCCTTCCACAAGAGAGGAGAACTTATTGCAGTGAATATTTTCGCTCCATCACTTACTATTCAATAGATTAGAAAGAAATGTCATTTATTGACATAACAAAGAGAGAACGACCATATCGATTAATCAGATAAATGCCTCTGATGAAAAGCAAGTTCATGAATTCCTTGCTATTCACTAAATTCAGGATTGAAAAGAGTAAAAAAAATAGTACTTTTAATCAGATATCTCATACAAACCAAATTTTCGGTTATATTTCATAACCAAAACTGAATTCTCAATTCTATTACATTAGACAATAAATAATATTCCTCGCAATACAATAATTTAGATAAAAAAATTTATTCCTCGTTACATAACTTTTCATAATTCATAACTTTTCATAAGGCATACTTTTCATAATTCAAGATGATATAGAATTCAAATTATCATAATATGTAAACCACTTACTTGCAACAGTAACCATCAAATATAAATGTGTTAGCAAATGACCAAATACTATTGTCTGCATCATTAGAGTTTTCATTCCACATAATGATGATGTCTTTTCCCATGGAGAATTACTGAAAAGCTTTTTTCCAGATGTAAATACTGAAATAGTTATTACATTCTCAAGAAAGATTTCTGAAAGTATAAGTTAAGAAATTAATTGATTTAAATAATATAATATTATACTTAAATTACATCATCTGAATTTTTAGCCTACTTTGTGAAGGAAAATGAGGCTAATAAGTAGCAGTTTCAATCCGGATTTGGATTAGTAAAGGAAAGATATCCCGGGATTTGATTTATTTAATAATATAAATCGCCATATATCCTATCTTTTACGTAATTTCTCCTGTTTTTAAATATTTTTAATACGAAAAAGCACGAATATAGAAAATTTGAGAAATTTTATTATAAATCTAGTATGAAAATACCAAATTAATTGTCGGCAGGATGGCTGTGTGGTACAGCTGTGGCCTACCACTCTAAAGGATCCGGGTTCGAACCGGATCCCACATCTCCCGTTTTTGAGGAGGGTTTACATTTGATCCCATCATGGGTGTTGGCCATTCTCCTGCGTCTGATGGGATTTAAAAGTGGCAGCGCCAGATACAGTATATCTCTAGTGCGATATGACGGCTTAACCAAACAATCCAAACCAAATCAAATTAGTCCATTTATAATGTCAAGATTAAAAAATTCAACAGCAGAAAATTAGATATTTGAACTTCTGAAACAAAATTGATATTCGGAACTTGGTTCTCTAAGTGAAATTCATCAATCTTATACCGTATATTAAGCGTACATTAATGCTTAATCTACCATTAGACTTTTTACATTTTATAGAATGCAATTTTAATTTAGAATTGATAGCTATAAAAGCAATTTTTCCGGTTGATAAGGCATACTTTTTAAGTAAGAAATTAAAATAATATTTCTTTGGTATATTAAATTCACATATCGAGAAACCTTTAGCTCATATGAATATTGCAATTTTCAATTTTTTTGCATAAATAAATTATATTGTTAACTCAAACTATATGATAAATTGAAGGATCAGAATATCGGGGATAGTTATGATCGATGAAGATGATCCCGATATTTTTGCCTAAATTTATGAGATATTTCTGTGTAATATAATAAACTAATTAATTATATTAATTATTAAATTTAGTAAATGTAAATAAAATACTTTATAATGAAAATCATGAAATTATAATAAAATTAAAAGTTTTTAGATGTAAACAATATTAATGGCTATAATATTATGAATAAACCAACAGATATTTGATATAACCAACAGATAATAATATGTGGTCATAAATGTTATAAAATAATCCAGAATTCCGAGATTCCGGAATTAGAAATTGCTTAATACAGGGATAGGGATTGTTTGAAACTTCCGGGATTCCGGATTTTGAAATACCAGGATTGAAACTTCTTATAAGGTTATCAATATATCTGCTTGTTTTCTGGGTTCTCCCTAATAACTTTAGAAGTAACTAGTAGATTTTTCATAATGCATATTTGAAATTGATCTTGTCTGACAGACATCATGGTCTCTATACTTCTAAGCAGGGTTGTAGAGTCGGAGTCGGAGGTTTTGGGTGGATTCGGAATTTTAAACTGTCCGGAGTAGGAGTCGGAGTCGGACCTTACAAATTTTAGGGAGTCGAGTCGGAATCGGATATTTTTAAAAGGTGGAGTCTGAGTAGGATCATTTGCCACCGATTCTGCAATCCTAGGTTTCAGAGTCGGAAGATTTTGGGTGGAATCGAAGTCGGAGTCGGATATTTTTTAAAAGGGGAGTCAGAGTGGGATCATTTGCCATCCAACTCTGCAACCCTGCTTGTAAGGCCATGCCCCACGCACAAGGACGCGACGCGACGATGTGATAATACAAATACGATGCTACGCTACCAGTGACAGTCTGCTCCACGAAAAGAGTTATATTTATAATAAAATACCGTTTAATTATTTATCTACTAAATACCGATTATGGTAATTTTTATAACTATCATGTTACATAATACAGATTTGGTCTTTTAATTTCGCTTATTAGAAGCTCTGGATTGAACTCAGGAAAAAGAAACTCACTTCAGAAAAAGCTAATTTGTATTTCAGATACAGAAGATGATAGCAGGCGATGCTATGCGGCGAACGATATATGCATGGGACGCATCGAAGATACATAGTCTGCTCCACGAAAAGATTTATATTATTTATAATAAAATACAGTTTAATTATTTATCTACTAAATACCGATTATGGTAATTTTTATAACTATCATGTTACAACAGTCTGCTCCACGAAAAGAGTTATATTTATAATAAAATACCGTTTAATTATTTATCTACTAAATACCGATTATGGTAATTTTTATAACTATCATGTTACATAATACAGATTTGGTCTTTTAATTTCGCTTATTAGAAGCTCTGGATTGAACTCAGTAGCCAAATAATAATTTGCCTCTGTCACTTCAGATAAAAGCTAATTTGTATTTCAGATACAGAGGATGATAGCAGGCGATGCTATGCGGCGAACGATATATGCATGGGACGCATCGAAGTTACGTGTATTTGTTTGTTTTCTATTACTCGCAGATCGCATCATACCGTGTCGCGTCGCTTCCAGATGGGGCACAGCTTAATAGAGCGGTTCGTGTTACCAACAAATTTCGTAACAGATAACTTGACATCGAATTTCTCATTAGTCGATGGTTGCGATTTGTCACGCTCGATAGTTTGTCGAAGAGTTCAGCAAAAACCCCATGATATTCTCCTTCATATTGTGCGGTACACAAATAAATTGGTTTTATAATTCTACATAGAATAAATGATATAATCTTGACTTTAAAGTATCATTATGCTCCTGTCTAATTTTTCGAATAAAATAACAATCTTGATACTTACGTTTATTTTCACTGTTTCTGATTATGTGAAATTTTAATAGGATCTCTATAAATGTCGCAACAGCAACCAATATGAAAAGCAAACTGATGAAAATGCTATACAATAAAAATTGTTTTTAATGATTAAATATAAATTAAATTTTTTTCAAATTTTGTTTTATTATTATAAGAATACTATCGATCAACAGGACCGCCGAAAGGGGGTGACATCGGTGACTTTTGTCACGGGCCCGGCATCGAAAAGGGCCCGACCGTCGGGCTCTGACGTGTAATATAAAAATTGCTTTTAATGATTAAATATAAATTAAATTTTTTTCAAATTTTGATTTATTATTATAAGAATACTATCGATCATCAGGACCGCCGAAAGGGGGTGACATAGGTGACTTTTGTCACGGGCCCGGCATCAAAAAGGGCCCGACCGTCGGGCTCTGACGTGTAATATAACGTCTGATAGTTTGCAGCCCACTGCTAGAGTGCACTGTCTATCACCGAAACAAGCATCCAACGCGGCCGGATGGCGGAGTGGTAACGGTGTCGGCGTGCCACGCAGGAGAACCCGGGTCTGGTGCTAGAGTGCACTGTCTATCACCCAAACAAGCATCCAAGGCGGCCGGATGGCGGAGTGGTAACGGTGTCGGCGTGCCACGCAGGAGAACCCGGGTCTGGTCCCGGATATTTTCGGGGTACTGGGCCTGCCCGGTGATCCCTGTCTTTCACCATCCACGGGTGTGGGTGCAGCCCGTGATGAACTGGCCCCGCCCCCTTAGTAATCTCCCTGATTGGAAAAGGGGCGTAAAATATGAAAAAAAACAAGCACCCAAAGCTGTCGTGCCAAAGTAAACTATTTTATTTATAACAGGGTATGTAATGTATCGAATTTTGAATTTCCTGGTGATCCCTGTCTTTCACCATCCACGGGTGTGGGTGCAGCCCGTGGTGAACTGGCCCCGCCCCCTTAGTAATCTCCCTGATTGGAAAAGGGGCGTAAAATATGAAAAAAAAAACAAGCACCCAAAGCAGTCTTGCCAAAGTAAACTATTTTATTTATAACAGGGTATGTAATGTATCGAATTTTGAATTTATTGTACATTTTTTCAAATAAATATTTAATGTTTTATATAGCTTTTTTATTAAACCAAAGAGATGCGTTTTTTTAAGGAGGGCCCAAAACACAGATTTGTCACGGGCCCGAAAATTTCGTCCTTTTTTAAGGAGGGCCCAAAACACAGATTTGTCACGGGCCCGAAAATTTCTCTCGGCGGCCCTGTCGATCATATATTTTAATGATTAGAAATAAAAATAAAAATTAAAATATTTATTTACGAACTACAAGACTCACATAGATATTATTTGAGCTCTTGAATACTCTATATTCATTTCTTTTGTTTTGCAGGATTCCACTTTTATTGGTATCTGTTCTTGAATTACTGAAAGAAAAATATATTTAATAAAGAACTAAAAGATGCCCAAGATCATAATGGAATTTATGAATAAAATGAAATATTCCTGGAATATAATCATTTTTGTTATGAACTGTTACTTAAATATAAAAATTTGTGATTGATTGAATAATGCCGTTGTTTATATTTAATACTTTAAAATCTCAGCGAATTTTATCTATTCACCAGCCTTGAAACTCAAATATATATTTGTAAAGACAGAACACAGTTTTAGACCAAAATAGTTTTTCCTGATAAAAATTATGTCATTTAGATTACAGTATTTTTGAAATAAAAATTATACCACAAAAAATTTTAAATTTAAAGGCATTCGATACTGTTAATTTTACTCTTAATAATTTTTGGTCAAATCAGTTCTGTATTATCATTATTTTTTATTTGCAGCAATAATATGTTCCAGATAAAAAAAGTAACCATTTTTACAAAGCTTTCTATTATGGCATTTTCAAAATGGCATAATTGTTAATTATGATATTTAGCCTCTGCTCTAGTTGCTGATCAAAATCAAGTTTATACAAACAACAATGTAATGATAAAGAAAAAACACTTAATTGAAATTAATATGAGTAATTAATTGCTAATATTTAATAAATAAAATGTAATGTTTTTGTCAATAATCAAAAACATCCAAATTCTCACAATATGATGAAAGTTATACAAAGGTATGCAACATTCATATTTTATCACAAAGGTGTGCTGAAGTATTTCGATTTTTTTATTAAATATATCACTCTATAGTGCCATATACACGAATGATCTATCATGAAAAAAATTATATTTTATTGTTAGACAGATAATCCATGTGTTTTCTTGATTATCCGGATGTTTGATTAACTCCAGTCAAACATAATAAGTAATAGTAATTATTATTACTACATTCAATTACTAATAATAATGATATTTAAATAATCATAGAGGAAGGGATATGAGTAATCATATCCTTTCCTTGATAATAAAACTGCTTTAGCATAGTTTTATTCGTTCTCACACTTGAACAACTGTTAGCACAGAATCATTAGAATTATGGTTTTCTGCTAAAAACATTCATTTGGAATGAAAAAAGAAAAAGAAAATTAACGATATATTTAGTGAATATTATATAGAAAAATTAAAAATTAGGTTAGGTTAGTTTGATTAAGTCGCCATATTGGATATATGAGAGCCTCATGAGATATTCTTTATCTGGAGGCGGCCACTAATAGAACCCATCACAGGCTGACCAACATCCATGATGGGGTCAACGGGTTGAAAGATTTCAACCCGTTGACCCCACCATGGATGTGGTCAACGGGCCTAGAACCCTCCTGAAAAATTGGAGGTGTGGGACTCGGATCCTTCAGGGGGTAAGCCACAGCTTAAAAATTAGGCTTTCTAATAATAAACAAAAGAAATATAACCCCATGTTTTCAATTAAACGTAACTTAATTATAAATAAATATATTTGAGTCAACTGATTATAAATTCAGTAGATTTTGAATCATTAATTATATAATCTAAAAGAAAGGGAAGGTGGGGCAAAACCGAATAGCGAGTCAAAAACCGTGATCATCGTTGCAATCTAGCGGCAAACTTACCTCTAAACCACGATTATGCCAGTAGGAACTGAATCGGAGACAATGGTGCACACTAGTTGTTCTGCTAAAACTTTTTAAAATTTTTGTGCTGAAATGTTTCGATTTTTTCATTACATATACTCGGTTTTGAAAATGTGGTCTGCTACATGTATTCAAATGATTACCAGGTTTTACTCTATCAATAGGGCAAAACCAGGCATTTGTCTTTTTTTAAAGAAAAAGCCCTTACCTAAGGAACAAATACACTTTTGGCATAAAAACTCAAAGTTCATGATAGGTTAACAGCTATTGAAACCTAATAACATAAATTTTAAAACTTTTCTGTTCTTTTTTTTTTATTTTTTATTTTTTGCAAATTTTACGCCCCCTTTAATCAGGGAGATTACTAAGGGGGCGGGGCGAGTTCCAACCACGGGCTGCACCCACACCCATGGAGGGGGCCCGGATGGTGAAGGACGGGGATCACCGGGCCGGGCCCAGCACCCCGAAAAAATCCGGGACCAGACCCGGGACGCGAACCCGGGTCCTCCAGCGTGGTAGGCCAACGCGTTACCACTCGGCCATCCGGCCGCCAAACTTTTCTGTTCAAATTAAAAAAATATGTGAATTCAAAGTTAAGGTACTCGGTTTTGCTCCACCTTATCCTATCAAACCTTTCAATCCCTATCACTAGTTGATAATCAAAATATATAAATAAAAAAATTAATTAATTACAATAGTTTGCAATCTTTTCCAAATCATCTTCCATGCATGTTTTTGGAACGCAAACATCAAACTGCAGGCCTCCGTTACCATACTCCAATAATTGAAAAAGCTGAGAGAGACGAAATGGTTTCTGTAAATATAACAATATACTTTTAAACAAAATGTAAATATATGTATAATTTAAAATATTATTGTTCTCCATGATTAAATTCTCATTATATATAAATATAACAAATCATTTAGAATACAGTTCATTCTCAAGTTACGAACATAATATGTTAGAAGTTCGATTTGAAAATCTACTGCTTAAAATAATATATTATACAATACAATAATATATTCATGACTATAACTCAAGATTACAGTGAATGCAGATTCATTGTAATCCGGAATTATTGAATATGGTATAATGTATTATGTAAAGACACACGACAGCGACTTCAGGCCAAGTACAGTAGTCATTGACTGACTCTTATTACCGGAGTCATTACGGCCAAAATTCAACTCTCTGTAACTTTAGTCCTAAGTTAAATATTATTAATCTGACAATTACATACGAGAAAAGTATTAAATAGGACACTGAATGTCAAATTTGTAGTTTCAAATTCAATTAATGATAGAACTAGAGCAATTCAAAAATTACTAAAATCGATAAAAATGCATCATTTTTCTTCCTTCTCCATCTCCTCTTTAGACACCTTTACGGATTGGCCGGATGGCCGCTTTGTAAAGCGGTGGATTACCAACATGGACCGGGTTCAAATCCTGGTCCTATAGGCTCATCTTGTATTCTGAGACAGGCCAAAAGGGCGCTCCCCTGCTCCATCTACTAGGGTACTACAGGATACTTAACGTCTGCGAGAATAATCTCGGCTTACTCATAGCCTGCCACTGGGGTGCGGACTCGCCTGCCACCTCCTGGCCACGAAGCGAACGAAATACGAATACAGCGGACTCGCTCAGGTTTGACAGGCCTAGGGGTAAGAAGGCTGCATTCGTATCTCTTGCACTGTGTCGCCGAAGCGACCTTTACATTGCCGAGAATCGCCTCCGTCCACAGAGGGAGCGGAAACACAAAGAGGCTGATTTGCTACTGTGTGTTCAAAGAACACCTTGCTCAGGCGCTGTCGCGACGAATAAACGCCGACAACAGGCCGAAAGGACAGAAAAGTCCAAACCTTTCCTTACTGCGAGCAAACAAAGAGGCTGTAGGTATTTCCTACTGGATCCCCCATGACAGGAGATCACTCTGGTCAGGCTAAACCGCCACGTAACCGTAACAGCCCGACGGAGGACCGAACAAGGCGGATCCTCCGAGCGAACAGAACCTAAACTGATATTCGCTACTGCGCACAGTGGTCATTTTTGCCGATCTGGGCGAACGAAATTATTTTATTTGAAAAAACAAAATTAATGCTTGGAAAACTTTATGAAAGGATAAAAGACTAATTTAAAAGAATAATTTGTACATGTTTAGGGATATATTGCTGAAGAATAACTAAAATAAAACCAAAACTGAATTTTACAAAGCATTACTCATATATTTGCTTTTGATATTTGTTTGAAGGTACAAATAAATAAAAATTTATTCTTTTGATAGTACTACCGCTATAAGCGATGTGTACTTCATTTTGAACGAAAAGTAGTCTTCGGACTGTACGTTCCACTAACGACTGGAGTTTCCGTTCGTAAAATTCAGCGTGTTTCCATCTTGTCTTCTGACGTCAGACGTTCAAAATTATTTCTTGAATCTTCCTCTTGCCTTCCATATTTAAATTTCTCTCCATTCGATGATTGTGCGCGTCGTGTGATGTCGCTCTCCATTCGATGATTGTGTGGGTCACGTATGACGTCGCTCTCAACGTTATGCTATTGTGGCTGAGTGGTAACGCTGTCGGCGTGCCACGCAAGAGGACCCGGGTTCGCGTCTTGAGTCTAGTCCCGGATTTTTTCGGGGTACTGGGCCCGGCCCGGTGACCCCCGTCCTTCTCCAACGGGTATGGGTGCAGCCCGTGGTTGAAACTGGCCCTGCCCCCTTAGAAATCTCCCTGATTGGAATGGGGGCGTAAAATATGAAAAAACAAGCACCCGAAGCAGTCGTGCCAAAATAAACTATTTTATTTATAACATGGTATGTAATGTATCGAATTTTGAATTTACTGTACACTTTTTTCAAATAAATATTTAATGTTTTATATGGATTTTTTATTAAACCAAAGTGATGCACTTTTTTAAGTAGGGCCCGGATCACACATTTGTCACGGGCCCGAAAATTTCTCTCGGCGGCCCTGATTGAAAGTATGGGAAGTGTCCCATCTGTATTAGTAATCTGTGGTCCGAAATGGCCCATTGATCTCGTCTTCTACAATCCGGTTGACTGCTCCCCAGGGATAGCTAGCCTGTGGCAGGGTTGTTATTGCCTCATCACATAGTAATCAGCAATGATTGAGTGGCGTCAAAAAGAAAAAAGGATATGTTTAGTGGTGGATAATTCAGAATCAACCAATAATCAGGTTGCATAACTATGATGAATGATAACCTATATTTAAATTGATCATGCAATAGCCTTTCAAACAAAACTTCGAATATATCAATCATATAGCCGCATGAAAACGTGCTGCACATCCATTATGGATGATCCGGGATTCATTGCCCGGTTATACACCTCCAGATATTTTAAGGAAGTCCGATTATAATCCAATCTTTTCAAAATCAATTCATCTCCTGATGACTGATCGTATTATGGATTTTATCAGCCATTAATAGATTTTGGAGGAGCCCTGCTACTTGGTATTCAATAGAAATGAAAGCGGCGTAAAACCTAGAAAGAAAGAGGACAGGATCAGGATCATAGTATCAGAGTACTGTAATAGTTTGGGGTCGGTTTTATAATTTGATCCAAGATCTTAATCTTTTTCTCAATCATTTTTTTATTTTTTGCCAATTGATGGTGCCACTTCCCAACATATTGATTACTAAGCGACAAGTCGACAAGGCAAATTCAGACTCTGGTTGCTGGTGGGGTAAACCCATCGGGTAAACCAATGTAACGGACGGCTTCATTCGTTACTAGTATTCAGCAGTCAGTCCATATATATTAATATATACAGTAGAAGCCGGTTATTAGGGAGTCGGCTATAAGGGACAAACGCGTCCGATCCCGGCGAAAACCCATGTTTTGTGTAATTTTCGTCGGATATAGTGGATTCAGAAATAATGGAAAAGTCGGCTATAAGGGAGATAATTTTTCATTTTGCTGTACTCTCCCTTATGATGACCTACTTTTCATCCTGCTTTACAATTAAATTGAAATTGTAGTTCCTCTAAAAAGACAAAATCCGCAGGTGGCGCTGTACCATAAAAATGATGCCACTTATAATTTGTTATTGAAGTTCGTACATGGTCTTTAGATAGTATGGTCTGGGCATTCGTTTCGAAGTTTGTACTGTCGTTCCTGTTAGCCACCAGATGTCACATACGTCGCATCTTCAGTCAGTTCCTTCAAACGTTTGCTTTTTTAAAGGGATTTTCACACAGATTACTAATTAGTAATTCTTCTTATTATTTCTTGAATAGACCAATCGTTGGTACATGCGGCAGCATCTTTTTTTTTGTAATATCTCACAATCAGTAAGTGATATTAAGAATCGATTCAGAACCTGTCTTGGAGATTCTTCTCTTTTGCATATTCCGCGGATAGCTACAACAGGAATGGATGTAAATATCCAGCCCTTGTAAATGCTGCTGCCCGCCCTCAATAATCACATTAAGTATATACAGTACATACTTTTTTATATTTTTTACCTGTTTATATTTTATAACTTTTTGTTAGCATGTTTATTGGATGCAATCTAGTAAATATAATTTTGCAATAAGGTTTTTTAATCTGGAAATAAACTTGGTTTCCAAAAAGCGTTATATTTATGCGTTCCGTTTGTTGAGACAATAGCGTATCAAGTACCAATGCTCCTCCCCCTTTTTTGTAACTGCGGCCCTCCATATCTCTAGTAAATACGGCTATGGCCCTCGGGTTCATTATAATTGGACAGCACTGGGCTAGATTAATTTGTATTAAGTCGCCAAATCACACGAGGGATAAGTTTTGCGACACCACTTCGATTAGGTTAGGTTAGTTTGTTTAAGCCGCCATATTACACGAGGGATATTCTGTATCTGACGACGGTCACGTATAGAGACCATCACAGGATGGCCAACACCATGATGGGAACAGCCGGATGGTTGAAGGATGGAGTTCAACGAGCTGGGCCCGGACCCCTCATGAAAAACTGGATGTGTGGGACCCGAATTTGAACCCGGATCCTCCAGGGTTGTAAGCTACAGCTTTATCACCCGCGGCCGGAAGGCCTAGTGGTAACGCTGTCGGCGTGCCACGCAGGTCTGGTATCTCCTGTAAAGTTTTTTCGGGGTGCTGGGCCCAGCCTGGCGATCCTCGTCCTTCACCATCCGGTCCCCATCCACGGGTGTGGATACACCCGTGGTTGGAACTGGCCTCGCCCCTTAGTAATCTCTCTGATTTGAAAGGGGCATAAAATATGCAAAATAAAAAAAAAGCTTTACCACACGGCCATCCGGCCGACACCACTTCGAAACCATCACAGTCTGGTCATGTTGGATCCGAAGTGGTGCGATAATAGGGTCAAAAGGTTGAAAGATGAGATTCGACGGGGTCGACTCGGATTCGGCCAGAATTGAACTGAGTTCCGAGTCCAACATAATAATCGACTAACATCCAGCTGATTAATATAGTAAGACCATAGATGTATTATGAGTAGAATTATTAAGAATTTAGGATATTTGCTACAATTTCGAAACGATATTTGGTTCGTATTATTGTTTTATTTTCTTATATCGTCAGCCAACTTCTAACTTGTAAGAAAATCTAATCAGTAGTAAATATCCAAGTTTTTAATTCTGTATTCCGCTCATTTATATACAGCATATTGGTAAGATATCGTTTATTTTCTTTTTTTTAATAAGGGAATGATTTCTTCGAGAAAGACTTTTTAATGACAATATGGTAGCATATCATTGCCATATATTTGTTACATGTTTTTAGTCCTGTCAAACCAAAATTTTTAGGAAATATTTTAATTAAATAACATAAGAAACTTCTATGTACCAAAGTTTGGGTAAGTTCAGAAAATGTTGTGAGAAGTCTTCGCTGAAGAAGCAAAAGAATGCCACATCGCGAGACAACGTGATTTGTTCAACAAATCACGGTGCCTCGCGATGTGACATTATTCTTTAGCTTCTTCAGCGAAGACTTCTCGGAACATTTTCTGAACTTACCTTGGTTGAAATCGATTTAGAGATGCGACCTGCAGAATAAATTAATGTTAATGATTGCCTGTGCCTTTTGTTTTGATCTATTGGACTCAAAAGTCCTTAAATAATATAACAAATATTTATATTTCAAATTTAGTTTAAATTAGTTGAGCAATGTCATCAGTAGTTTGTTGTAGTGAACAATGTCATCAGTAATATTTGTAGAGAAAGTGAGATGGTTGTTGGATGTAGAGAAGAATTTCTTTCCTCTATATCCACTAATATATAAATGAATGGATGTAGAGGAAAATCTTTCTCCTATTCATTTTAGTCCCAGATTGAGCAGAAATTTTCAAAAGTCATTAAATGAGCTAAGGAATAAATAATCTAAAATGCTTGAAGAATCTTATATAATAGTCAATTTATTGAACAAAAGCTATTTTTTGCTAAGTTCAAATTGCTATAGTACTTTTAAATGGATATGAAGCGTCAAATTTATCAGTGTGTGACATTTTTGCGTAGCGTTTAGTGTAGCATAAACAATGAATAAATTTTAAATGCTCTTCTTATTATAAGAGTTATTTACACGATTTTAACGCTTAACAGTGTAAAAACTCTCCAAAATTGTTTAAAAAACATTCTTTTTTTCTTTTTTCTTATGGTAGATTCAGATCTTTATTTCTTCAATAATTATAGGAGTACAAGTTTTCTGAATGTGACTGGGAAGGTATTTAATAAGATTATTATTGAGCGAGTAAAGAAGATAACTAATGAGAGAGTGTGGGATGTGCAGGAACAGGATGTATGGATCAAATTTTCAATGTACATAATTGTGGAGAAGCATCTCCGTGTGAAAAAAGATATTCTATACTCTTGTAGATCTTGAGAAGACATATGACAGAGTAAATAGAAGTAATCTGTGGAAAATGCTGAGGGAATATGGTTTGAATGAACAGTTGTATGGGGCGGTGAGAGTGTATGCTAACAGTTGTGCAAATGTAAGAGTAAATGAAAGCATGTCAGAGTAGTTTACAATTGAGGAAGGGAATAAGAAACAGTGTGATATCCCCGTGTCTGTTTACTCCATACAAGGATGCATGTGTGGGGGAAATTACTACAGTAGAGTCTCCATAATCCGACACATCTGACGTTCTGGGGCTTGTCGGATTTCAGAGATTTGTCGGATTATTGAATGTTCAATGAAAAAATAGAATTACAATTCACAAGCAAATACGCTCAGTTTATTAAGACTTTCCTGTTACTGCTCTTGCTGTTCAAATCTTTCACAAAAACCATTAATTTTAGCTCGATTATTTTAATATCATAAATTGTGGCTCGTCCAATACCATGAAACTAAGCCAAATCACTAAACTTTTCTCCAAGTCAAGTTTCTTAATTATTTCTGCCTTTTCGACCAAGTCAATGTCTTATGTTTCCTTTTTTCACTTTTTCCAATTTGTGACATTATGTAAAGATAAATAACAAACACTGATACTAAAAAACACTATTTTACAGTAAACAGTGTACTGAACTTAAAAAATAATCCGATTATAATGCCTGCGCAACGAACGAATAGCGACTAACAATTTGTTTTACGTCATTTTCTCTCTCTCGCACATGGACAAGTTGTGACCATGATGTAACATGAAAATTTCACATGGGCTGCACGACAGTTCGCAGAGTGTTGGATTACTGGAAGTGTCGGACTGGCGAAGGGCCGGACTACAGAGACTCAACTGTATAAGTAAGTTGGGTGTGAAGTGGATGGTGAGAGTGTGGGCTATCTGCTGCTGTATGCTGATGACATATGCTGTATGAGAATGATTATCCTCAAATATTACTTTCTGAGAATGAGCAAGATTTGTGGATGCTTAATTGCACAATTTAATGAAACATGTCAGAGAAAATAGATGAAAATAAATGCAGGAGAAACGATTTGTGTTTGAGAGGGATGGGGAATGTACAAGGTTGATTGAAGTGAATGGGGTAAGCCTGGAGCAGGTGAATGAGTTTATATACTTAGGAATTATGTTTGAGAGCAGGATGGTGAGACTGTGAGAAGAGTAAGTGCTGGATTAAAAGTTATGTACATTTGGAAGATATGTAGGAAATGAAAATCTGTCAAATAATGCTAGGAGGATGTATATCAAAGTGTGCTGGTCTCAATGCAGACTGTAATATGCAATGAAAGGCACAGAAAGCATTGAATGCAGTGATGAGATGAGATACTTGAGAGGCTAGCTGGAATAACGTAATATGATTGTATCTTGAATGATAAAATACGAAAGCAATGTGGAGTGAAAAAGAGTATGATAAATGTAGTATTTGAGTCAACTTTGAGATAGTTTGGTTATTAGGAACGAATGAGTGAAGAGCAAATAGCAAAGCAAATATATGTGTGGAGATAAATATGGGAGAGGAAGGCCGAAGAAAGAGTGACGAGTAAAAATGGATGAGTATCTGAGAATATATAAGTTTCAAAGTCTGTATAAGAGTTGCATGTGTATGAAGAAACAAATGACTGTAGAGAAGATCATTTGCTTCTTTATACAATATATATAAGAGAAAGAGAGATACATGATGCCATCTAATTGGTCGTATGTGAGTGTTTTCTTCTTCTTCTTCTTTGAATATGGACCATCTTATACATGAATATGAGCGTGATGTTATTGTTGTTGTTGAATATTAACAAGAATATATAGCAGGGGTATTCAACCCGTCGATCGTGGAGCGATTTTTGGTCGATCTCTTGTTTATTCCTTCTCCACCTTCCGTATTCACCAGACCTAGCCCCATGCAACTTCTTCCTCTTTCCGAGAATGAAGAAAAATCTAAAAGGGAAGCGTTTGGACGATGTGGAGGCGGTAAAAACAGCTTCGCAAAGGGTACTGGACAATATCAAAGTTGAAGAGTTCCAGAGATGCTTCAAACAGTGGGAAAAAAGACTTGACAAGTGCATCGAATCTAATGGAGAGTACTTTGAAGGTGACTGAAGGAATTTTGTAAAAAAGTTAATAAATAAGGTTTTTATACAAAAAATCCGGTTTTTTTTTGGGTCCCTCCTCGTAAATGTAAAATTGAATGAAAATATAGATATATGCTGCTTAACATATTTTCAACATAACATACATATAATTTTACTAACATCCTTGCTATAAAGTACTGATGCTCCCATAGTGTACTGACATCCAGCATTCTGAAATTGGCACAATGCAATGTGATCTCAAATGGATGGCACTTTATAGCATAGTTTATACTATAAAGTAATTTCATTATTATTGCAATAAATAATTCATTTTTAATATGTGAAATAAACTATAAGTGATTGCCATATTTTCTTGATTCTAGAACAGATATTTTTTTTTCACTTTTAATGTCTTTAAATTTGGGATACATTTTTATGATTGATATCAAAACAAACTTTTCATAGTCTAATCTGAAGGAAAAAATCATTATGTTAGTTGGAAATAATGGGATTTTTCTAGTAGCAATTATTATTCAAAGCATTACAAGATATTCAAATAGCAAGACAAAAGATAAATATGTAAAATAAATTTCATATTTAATTATTTATTAATAAAATGAAAAACAATTCAAATATATGAATCATATGAAAGCACAAATCTTGTCTCTCAGATAAGTGCAAAATAATTGTCAATATTTGTTTATTTATCAGAACAATCAAATATCACAAACTTTATTGGAAAGATCAGAATCAAAATATCTACATCATACAATGATTCCCAACACTGCAATCAGTCATTATATTTTTTAATAAATAAAAGTAAACTATAAACCAAATAAGTAAGATAAACTGTTTATTCAAAAACGTTTTTGGCTATCCACATAGCTTGCTTCAGTTGAAACACAGATAAAAAAGTTTTCTTTCAGCCTTCCTCTTCTGGCCAAATCAGAGGACCAATAAGAGTGACCAGCTTTTTAAAACAACAAAACTGCATGTGGAAATTACCCAAGCTTTGGCTTACCACCCTGGAAAATCCAGGTTCAAATCCAAGTCCCACACCTCCAGTTTTTCAGAAGGGGTCTGGGCCTGGCCCATTGAACCCCATTCTTCAACCATCCGGTTGACCCCATCATGGGTGTTGGCCAGCCTGTGTTGGCTCTACAAGTGGCCGCCGCCAGATACAGTATATCCCATGAGGATAGGTTCTATAAGTGGCCTCCACCAGATATAGAATATCCCATGAGGATATGGCAGCTTATTCTAACTAACATGAACCTAATTTTAAAGACTTCTTATAACTTATAAGGAACCTTTAAAATTTTACTTTCTGTCTAGCACTTTAATAAAAACCCATTTTTTCTTATTAAAAGTTTATAAACCTTTAAAATTTTACTTTCTATCTATCACTTTAATAAAAACCCATTTTTTCTTATTAAAAGTTTATAAAAGTCTTTAAAATTTTACTTTCTATCTAGTTCTTTAATAAAAATCCATTTTTTCTTATTAAAAGTTTATAAAAGTTGAAGAAACCTTTAAAATTTTACTTTCTATCTAGCACTTTAATAAAAACCCTTTTTTTCTTATTAAAAGTTTATAAAAGTTGAAAAGATTGGTAGTTTTGAAGTCCCTAGAATCTTGGGGCCCTAGGACCTGGCCTAGTCAGTCTATAGGTAAATCAAGCACTGAAACTACCTTTCCATACATATTTTTAATAAATGATTCTCACAAAATACAAAATTATTAATGTCAAACTATAATTTCAATTTTCAAGGTTGTGGTTATGTTTTATATTATTAATTGTGCCTAAATCAGATCTTCACTGATGCCAAACTTCTCTGCTATCATTTATAATGTCACATTTGAATCAATAGCAATAAGTTTGCATACTTTCTTCATGAATTTTTCACTGTTTGCTGACTTCAGATAACCTGGTCATTCATCATTCAAATCTTCTTGGCCATCTTTGAAGCATCTATACCATTGAAATGCGTGCAAATAGGACATATAATTATTGTCATAAACTTCCCTCAACATTTCAAGCATTTGCAGTCCATTTTCTCGAGTTTAAAACAAAATTTAATATTTACTCTTTGCTCCATCATGTTTTCATGTCAACATCCACCAAAATACTTTCACTAAAATGTTAATAACTTTTGAAAGCATTATCTAATTTTATTGAAAATTTTAATAGTTGGTAGCTCAAATATAAGTTTGTTGAAAAACATTAATACCCAATAGATGGCACTTATAGTATTGATAACAGAAATTCAGTCCAGTTATTTACCAGATATACTGTGAATTTTCAGTAAAATCATACATAATAAAGGAATAAGCGTGTGGTGTCCATATTTCTGAACATGTGCGAACTCCCACGCCAGAAGTGTCGCCGTTACTATTTTCTCTCACTTCGAATCTTTAATAGTCTTCTGGTAAACTAAATCCCAATCTCATTGTAACTTTTGCTTTAAATTAACATAGTTTACTTCCTATTTATGTCTGTATACTTCTTTTTGTTATTTGACTTCAATTTCTGTCTTTTTCGACCGAAAAATGTTGACTGTTCCCCAGCTCGAGAGTTCAGTTTGCATTCGGCGTGTCGAGGCTACATAAATGTTGCATTTAAAAAATATTTAATTTATTTCAGAATTTAAATAATATTTTATTCATTTCAGAAATTATGATTTTTTATTTTAAGATAGAAATTATAATTATTATTTAAATAACTGAAAAGGTAAATCGATAGTTTGTTAGTTGCCAATTTCATATAAAGAAAATTTCAAAGTTTGGTCTGGAGAAAAAAACAAGCAAAAGCATTATATACAAGGTTAAGGTTATGCTAAATAAATGAAAAATCTCAAATTTGACAGATAATAAACAAATGTTTCGTTTTTGGTCTATTTGGGCACATAGTGACCAGTGGCTAACTAGTTTATAAATAAAATACTATGTAATTAAATTAAATTAAGCAAAGTATGCATCATGTCAGTAAATAAATTTTTATTTCTATAAATTAATATAGGAAAAAAAGTAAGACAAAATTTAAGAAAAGTTTGATAAAAATATATTGATTCAAAATACTATATTTAGATTTTTAATATATATATATAAAATAGATGAAATTGTTAAAAAGAAATCAGAACATTAATAGGTTAATATGTTTTCCTCTTAATTTTTCTTTCAACATTGAGATTTTTCTTGAAAGTAATATCTTAAAAATAATGGACAAAATTAAAAATTAATGATTTTCTTGTATTTATTTAATTATTAATATGGAATTATTAAATATACAATAAAATTTTCTATCAGCTGATAATTTTTATCAATTTATTAATTTAATATATATTTAGCAAAATAAATTGAATAATTGGTTTACAAAATAATAATTTAAGACTTACCTTCATCATAATATAGTAATTTCATTGTAAGATAAGCAATTTCTGGCAATGGTTTAAGATTCTGCATTAACAAAATTATTGTTCTTAATAAAGATAGAGTTGTTTTTTTTGTAAGGTCAATCCCATAATTAGATACAGAAGCAAGTTTTTCATCATTGCTAAGATTAAAAAATATTTCTATTAATTTAATTATTTCAAGTTATCTAATTTGTTGGAAAATTGTAATTTAAATCAGTTTTGAACTAAAATAGCAACTGGAATGCAAATAAAAAATTAAAAACCAGAATAAATACAAAATACAACTTTAATTCGAAACAAAATTAATTTTGGCTTAGATTATAGATATAAATGTAATAATTCAATTGTAGTAATAATAAGATATTAAAATAAAGAAAACATTCTCATGAAGATAACATTTTTTTTACATTATTAAATTTTCAGTAGAGCAAGAATTTGCAATTTTACAGAAAGTTGAATATGATTTTAATTCATTACTTGTCTGAATGTAAAATTTAGATATCTTGAAGTTTGAAATGCAGATAATTATCATTTGATGTTAAGAATAATTCTATAAAGAAATGTTAAACTTTCATTTTTAACATTGATTTATTTTGTTTTAATAATAATTTTGAATAAATTGAAAGATTTTAATATTTTAATGAGTTTTTATGATCTTAAATTTTCAAATTCCACTATTTATGAAGAAACCATAAAGCACTTTAAGCAGGAAAACAATTTGTGAAGAAGTTAACTTTGACCTGTCCTATTTTTATTTTATTATGCACTCTATTTAATTTTATCATTATTTTCCTCTAATGCTAACGTATTATATTTTAGTTTAAAAGTTAACTTACTTCCACCTTCCTAACGTATTATATTTTAGTTTAAAAGTTAACTTACTTCCCATGTTTCTCTCTCTCCGTCGTTAGCAATCATGTGATACGGAATCAAAAACCGTCCTCCATTCTTAGCAATACGTGATACGGAATCAGAAAACCGTCCTCTGGAAGAGCTATTAACGTATTATATTTTAGTTTAAAAGTTAACTTACTTCCACGCTCTCCCCTTCGTAGTTAGCAAGCACGTGATACGGAATCGGAACCCGTCCTCCGGAAGCTAGTTGGCAGTCACGTGATACGGAGTCGGAACCCGTATCCGGAAGAGCTAATTGACAATCACGTGATACGGAGTCGGAACCCGTCTCCGGAAGAGCTATAATATTTTAGTTTAAAAGTTAACTTACTTCCACCTTCTCCGTCGTAGTTAGCAATCACATGATACAGGATCGGCACCCGTACCCGGAAGAGCTATCCTGGTTAATGATATTAGTTTAAAAGTTAACTTACTTCCACCTTCTCCGTCGTAGTTGGCAACATAACACTGATCGGAACCCTTACCCGGAAGAGCTATCCCGGTTAATGATGTCTTATCTACATAGATAGGAACCTGTATCCGGAAGGGCTATCCCGGTTAATAATGTCTTATCTACATAATAATGGAACCATCCTCCAGAAGAGCTATCCCGGGTAATGGTATCATCATCTATTCTAACTAATTTTACCATTGAACTGATATGTGAAAATAAGAATGATCTGTATCGGTGTTTTGTTCGATATATAAATTAATTGTAAAGATGATAACATGAATGAATTACTCTGTAAGCTAATAACTTTGAACTTGTTACGTATAAGTATGTAAATGAAGCAACACGGGACTGTACATCACTCGAGTATAAAAGTGGACGCATCTGTCCAGCCAGTTAAGGTGTTGAATCCAGATGTAAAATTGGCGAGTGACATTTGAGTTCTTGTAAAGATCAACGATTGTCTTTGTATTGGAAGTGGAGGTAGCAGAATTTAGTAGTATTTAAGGTTTGTTTCTTGTGAATATTTGGATTGTTGATATTTGAGTTAGATTAAACAAGTTTTGTTGATCATTTGATTGTTGCTTTATTATCGTTTCAATAAAGCATTTATTAACACTTTTTTTGAAAGTGTTTTTGAGTCTAATATATTTATATTTTCTTATTATCTAACTTTGTAAGTGTTTTTGAGTTTAATAAATTTTATATTTTTCGTTATCTGACTTGTTTTGAGAATTATTCCAATTATTAGTATAAGTTTCTAATATCGTTTTGTTCGTTCTATTTCTAACACCTAATCGGTACTTTTAGTTATAAGTACCGATTTCCGTTTTTGTTTCATCGATTAGACATTACATTATTGTTAGTTTGCTTTGTAAGTAATTATATTTAAGTTAGAACTTAGGAAAAAGACCTGAGCTCAGGCAGAATTCTGGAATTTGCAGAGTCGCTAACCATTAGGCTTAGTTATAATTAATAGTATTGCACTCGTTTTAATATGTGACTTTGCAAATTTATTATTAGTGTTTCTTTTGTTATACAAAAACATGTCATTCTTTTGTAGAATGAAAGATGCACACTTGTTACAAGTGACTGAAGAGGGCTATAGGAGACTGAAAATATTATCTCATATTATTATTATTATTATTATTATTATCTGTATTGATTTACTATTGGTAAATTGTTTTCCTGCTTAAAGTGCTTTATTGTTTCTTGTGTTTCTTGACTTTTTACAATTTGTTGATTCCAGAAAGCCTATTCTTTATTATAAACTTATCAATAATATTGAAATAATATTAATTCTTTATATTTTTGCTAATTCATTTTAAAAATTAGGAAAAGCAGCATGCAATTCACATATTAAAAAATATAAAACCATGGATTAGAATATATTTATGCATTACTTACCAAGTAATCACAGTACTCTCTTTTTCATAAGAAAATCTAAATGTATATGATTCTATTACATTCTAGAAAAATAAAGTTTTTATGGATGAATTGTCTTAGTCTTTATTTTATAAGCAAATAAATTTTAATTTTTATATGCATAAAAAATTTTTACATAAATTTGATATATATATATAAAAAAACATTGTGCAAAGATATTTGAGGGCCTGGATACAAGGGATTAAAGGAGCCCGTTTGCAATATTAAGAAAGATTAAAAAATAAATACATTCTTTTTATGTTTAATAATACAGTCAAACCCAGATAAGACACCCCCATTAAGCCGTTACCCTTGCTGACCGCCAAGAAATATGGCGGAACGGATCTTCCCTATGTTAATGGAATAGACAAACCCCGATAAGATGCCATTCGCCATCCACCATTAGAAACATCTAAACAAATATTCCTTTTAGTATTGTATTTGTCCTCGTTAATCCACCAGGAGCATGTAAGGTGACTTACATCCCAAAGTTCATCAGTATTAAAAGCTGTCTGCATTCATTTGTAACCAGAGGGTGGGAGAGATGGAGATAATGGTTAATCATGTATATCTTTAAGCCTAGTTCACACCTAAGTTGTAGAAAATTTAAGATAGTAAGAACCAGATTGTTTCCATCGTTTATTGCGTACTGAGCAAATAAGGATACTATATAGCAGTGATCTTCAAACTTTGTCAATTTAAGGAATCCTTATGAGTATAAAATTATTTTGCCGAACCCAGAATCCTAAACAATAGAATACTCACAATCTAGGTAGTACATATAAAGAAAAACATTTTAATATTCTTTTATCATATTATAATAAAAGTTAATATGTACAAATAAAACTCTCAATTTTAATGACTGGGATGAGCTTGCTTTGTTTTGCACAAAACTAATTATTTATAATTACAGTAGTTTTGTGCAAAACAATATAAAAATTATAAAAATACAATTTACACACACTTTAATTATGGTAAGCAGGTTGAAATGTCCAGTATTCGCAGCTAGCACAAATACTCACATTCATATGTGTCTAGTTGTCGAATGAACATGCACATCGATGATAGTTTGACACTCGAGCAGTGTTCCGCTCCTCCACATCCCCATTCACACTACTAATGACGCATCAATGTAGCAGCCAGTGCATAGCCATGGACGCCATGGGCTCGTTTGGTCAATTCAAAAGGCTTTATTTTTTATTTTTATCATCAATCATTATTTTGATGAATATTTTATGTATGTTTATGGAATCTTTTAGGACATTTTGTGGAACCCAGGGTTTCACAGAACACAGTTTGAACAACACTGCTATACAGTAAGCTGTGTACATTGTGTTTTACAGAGAACTCAAAGTAGAGGATCAGAATAGAAGATGTTTTCTATATAGTACTATATATACAGGGTGTTTTCTAGCACCTGTACCACCTTTTTTTCTCGGAAATGCGATGACATAGGAAGTAAGGAAAAATTTTGATTACCAAAGTATATCTGAAGAATCGAATGGGCATGAGAAGTAGGGGGAAAAATTTTGATTACCAAAGTATATCCGAAGAATCGAATGGGCATGATAAAAAAATTTTGTGTCCTGGAAGTAGGGGGTTAATTATGAAATCTCCAATGGAAACCAATGCTGATTTTGGCATAATTAGATAGAACTGTGAAGCAAGGGATCAACGATGAAATCTCCAATGGAAACTAATGCCAATTTTGGCATAATTGGATAGAACTGTGAAAAACAAACAACTTTAATGCCGATTTTAACATAATTGGATAGAACTGTGAAAAACAAACAACTTTTGTTGGAAAGTTTTTTAATATTACTTACGGATTGTGAGATATCACAAAAAAAGATGCCGCCACATGTACTGAAAATATTTTAATATCACTTACGGATTGTGAGATATCACAAAAAAAAAGATGTTTTTAAATATCATCTACGGATTGTGAGATATCACAAAAAAGATGCTGCCACATGTGAAAAGCACTTCAAATTTTTGGCTTGGAAAGCCTAGGCCCAGCTGCATGTATGGTTGATTGAGCTATTCGAGCAGTAAGAAGAATAAAAATCAGTCAGAGGGCATCTGTGTATATTGCCAAACATTATTGAAGCAGCAAATAGCAGTATTATGCAGATTTAAGGCAAATTCTGGTACTCAGTAGTAGCGCTCGAACCGCAAGTGTGATAAGACTTTTGCCATCATAGTTCAGCATGGAGCCATACTCAAGGACAAGGGTTTCTAGACTTGTTTCAGCCCTTTGAGTGCCATGGATGTACACAGATGTCCTCTGTCAGATTCTTTCTTTTATTATTGTTTGAATAGTCCAATCGGTGGTACATGCGGCGGCATCTTTTTTTGTGATATCTCACAATCCGTAAGTGATATTAAAAAACTTTCAAAACAAAAGTTGTTTATTTTTCATAGTTCTATCCAATTATGCCAAAATCGGCATTGGTTTCCATTGGAGATTTCATAGTTGACTCCTTGTATCCCTACTTCCGATGGGCCCACAAAATTTTTTTATGCCCATTCGATTCTTCAGATATACTTTGGTAATCAAAATTTTTTCCCCTACTTCCTATCTCATTGCATTTCTGAGAAAAAAGGGTAGCATGGGTGCTAGAAAACACCCTGTATATATACAGTATGTATATTATTTGCAAATTATACAGTTTTTAGAAATGTTAAGTTTGGATGCTAAAATAAAAAACTCTGAATTTTATTAAATTTAATAAATTCAGAGTTCATTTTCATTTCTATACTACACATATTTTCAATATACTGCCAACCCTGATTAGCCACTAAAATTGTTGCCTAACTGATAGTGGCATCTTATTGGGGTATTATAATCAATTAGGTATACAATTAAAAGTTTGTAACAAAATCAAATATATATAAAAATCAACAATTAAAATGAATAAAATTTAACACAATAATATATACATCCTATATAGTACATAATTTTATGCAAAGACATACCTTACTAATACAGCAATTATGTTCCAGACCTAATAAAAGTTCAATGAGACTGCACTAAACACAAACCAAAAAATAATAATACTCAAAAGCCTTAACTAGTACTCTAAATTGAACTAATCCTCCAAGATGGTAAACAAGATGCTTTACTGTATGCTATCCAGCTGAGATTTTTAGGCTTAGCACTATTGAACATTTAATGAATGAGAGTATAAATATGTTTTTAGGCTTTTATAAGCATTAGCAAATGAAGAAAAGGTTATGATTTGCTTTATAGCAGTGGTCTGGAACATAAACCAAAAAATAATAATACTCAAAAGTCCTTTAGCAGTCAAAAGATTTTATTCAGGAACGTTTTCAACGCAC
>AYEL01088363.1:0-36493 GCA_000484575.1 Olivierus martensii
TAATTTAATTTAATAGTAAATATTATTTATTTAAATTAATTATGATTAATAAAAAATAATCATCAATTATTTGTTAAATGAAAAGAGATACAGTGAAACATAATATAGCATACATATTTAATTAAAGCTGAATCACATACAGGCTTCAAATAAACAGAAGCACATTACAGTAAATATTTTTCATCTGCCATTGGCAAACATTTTATATATATATTTTTTCTATACATATCCAGATTACACTCTGGTTAAACTAAACACTTTTGTACATTATTTAGCAACATTTATTAATAAATCATATTCTTATTAAGTGGAATGAACATGAATAATATACATTTGATTTATCATCAAAATATAATAAATTAAAAAGAAAATGTTAAACAATCCTGACTTTATAAATATTCAATTAGAAGGAAAAAAATCCTTCATTGCAAAACAAAAAATTAATATTAATTAGAACGTGGAATGAGGTTATTCTTTTTTGGCTGCATCCATTCTTCAACCATAAGATCAACCAATTTCCCCAAATCTTCTTTAAGTTCATTCCAGTTGCTAATAATAAAAAAATAATTTATTCATTTTATTTCTATGTTATATGAGCTATTTTATCCAATAAAATAGCTCATATAACAAGAACTCTTATTTAAATGAACTGGAATGTCACTTCTATAAAGACTAATACATTATTTTAATGCAAAAAAATGAGTTTTTGTTAATTCTATCAGTCCAGTCAAAAAGTTCATGGACTGCACCATATGAGTGATTGGTTATTAGTCTGTATTCTTGTATTATTGTACCATATTGATGTACATACCTTCAGCAGTTTCAGTCTCAAAAAATCCCCCCCACTGTGAAATGCACTTCTGCCAATGTGTGTGTAACTTATCTATCTAAAGAAAGAAATCACAAGGTTCACAATCACAAATCAGCCATATTCCCTGATTTGTGATTGTGAACTTTGTGATTTCTTTCTTTTTGCCCATTTGAAGAAACTATTGCACAGATATCAGTTTCAATCAGTGAGCAATGTTAAAGCAACTGCAAGTCAGGCCTTATATCCATTCCAGCTACAGACTTCTTCAATAAGCCCCTGTGCATTATCATAGAGGGGAATTATTTTGAGGTTGGATCTACATAAGGTATGTACAAAAATATGGTACAATAATACAAAGAGTTCAGACTAATAACCAACCAATTTTTTGATTGAACTGGTATAATATTTTTGAAAAATTATTTTCAAATATGTTATTTCAGTTAAATTTTATAAAATATAGTTATTTGAGTTAACATTATTAGCATTAGTAAAATTTATAATGTGATTGATATTTAATCTGCTTTTTGCCAAACAAATAGATTATGGTAATTAGTGTATGATATGCCCATCAACAAAATTAAGACTATTCAAAAACAATAAAAATCATATTTTTGATTTTTATCAAAAAATTCAAAAAAGTTTAAAAATATAAAAGCATTTCTTGAATGTAATTATAGTGCAAAAAAAATTTTAATTTTAATAATACAATTTTAATAAAATTGCATTGAGTTCCCATATATATTTGTACTTTTTAAAATTCATATAAGTATTATACATTATATTAATTTCATAAAATAAATAAGACTAGCACTTTTCTGCAGTGAGGTTAAACTTTATTTGATCTATTAATTTCCTTACATCATCATTAATCATAATAATACTATAAATAAAATTTAATATTTTTAAGAAAAAATAGCATTTTTTGAAATGATCAGATAATAAAATGCATGATATCAATTTAATCTGATCATTTTATTGTCAGATTAAATTAATTGTCTAATCGAAATTTTTCAAATTGCATACATTTGAAAAGAAACAACAACAAAAATCAGGAAAGTAAATTTTCTAAAAAATAAGTTTTAAGTGTTATCATGATAAATTTTAACTCCTGCTTCATATCTATACAGGCAACCCTTATATAACATGGTAGGTAGATAGTTCCTAAAAATGCCATGTTGTGTGAGAACTGAACCCAATACAAAAAAAGTGTGTTACATTCCAAAATCAATTAAAAACAAATAAGTTTCTTATATAGAATTAAAGTAAGTTAATTACTAAATGAATGTTACATAGGCTGTATATATTTTTTCTTTATGTTTTGTGTTATTATTTTTCTTATTACTGTTCAGTTAAAACGAGAATGTTTTTCTTTCTAACAATATCAATTTCACTTTCCAAACTTTTTTCTGCATTTAAAGTTTATGGTATCTTCTGCTCTCTTTATAAAATTTGTAATCTAGCTTGCTACAACCCGCTTCAAAACAATCATTCCTTAACACAAACTTTTTAACTCTTACATTTTTTTTTTTTTTGAGTATTTCTTCTATTTCATATTCTTCTATTAAAGAATAAAAACTTATTTTTTATCCATGAACTGAATGTTTGAAAAACAAAATACTCAATGGTACCAAGTAATTTAATTTCAAATCAAAAATAGACTGCATATTGTTCCTCTCACAGCAAACTAGTGAAATTGCATTTATGACTAATTTTAACAAAGTATTTCCCAATGATTGCGATTTGTGTGGATTTACAAAAATTAATGAAAATGTTTTGTGTTGTAGGAGAGTAAATGTAATTTTATTTATATTTATTTTGTGCATACAAATAAATACAAATTGTTTATATTTATATTTATTTTGTGTTTATTTATTTAAATATGTGTAACTAAATATGTGTTAAGTAAAATCTGTTGTAGAAATACCATGTTATATGAGGGTTTCTGCTGCAATTTTCTAATCATATTAGAAACTGTTATACAAGGATTAGTTGTATTCATATTTTAGCAGTCCTTTTTTTAAAAACTGACTGTCTGAAAGTCATATTATCTCATACAAAACTTAGTCAAACAGTATATATATATATTATATTTAATGAATCTATACTTTGATATAGTATTAATAAAGAAATACAATATTTGAATGCTTTGACAGTTTGAAGTTCATTATTGCATTAGCAACCTTTCTCAATATCAACTTGGTGATAAAGTAAAATTTAATTTTTAGTTCTTTCCTTTACAATTGAATTTTTGAATAAACTGCTGCAATTTTGATTTAACACAAATAATCTAATCTAGATTTCTTGATAAATCATTAAAAACTCAAGTACTTGAACAAAATAGAATTATAACAGATGGAATGGAATGATTTTCCAACCTCTTAATGAAAGATTAAAATGTCATTAAATAACTGTATAGAAAAGTTCTGCAGGAATTCAATTTTAATATTAGAGATATTAAAATTGAATTCCTGCATTGTACTCTTCATTTCTAGCTTCTAGGCCAATGATACAATGGAGGTTATATGAAGTTATTTGGGGTTATACAGACACCAGTACTCATTTCTGATAAATTCAATAATTTTACAATTGTCTATAAAGATGCCTTGTAAAGGATATCATTTTTTCTCAACTGACCACCTTTTCTCAGTTACCCCATGCAAATGTAACACAATTAATTCAATAAAACATATTAAAGGACAAATAAAAAACAGTTTGGTTTAAAAGTTGTTATAAATCTATTTCAATTGTTAATAATTGTTCCTGTATATCAGTCACATAATAGTTTACAGGAAAGTAATGAAAACTAACTTATCCTTGCATAAAATTATAATCAGACTTAATAAGTTAAGTCTAACTTTAATTTTGTTTTCCAAATCAAAATGAAGAATCTGGGGCATATTGTAACAGTCTACTACATCAATGATTTCATTTCAAGTCAAAGTAAGTGAAATGAAGAAAAATATTTTTATTTCAACTGTAGTAAAGACTAACACAATAATAATAGGAAAATGGATCCAATGCACCGTGTATAAGAAATGACATCACAAAGAATGAACTGATGGTAATTCTTTCTATGTTTGCTACAACTATGATAAATTATTCAGTGGAGGACTAAACTGAAACTTATTAGGTTATATACTAAAATTAGAGTGCAAAGAAACTTGAATACAGGCTATATTTCATTAAAATTTTATAGATTTACAACTAACCTCAAAGTTTACAACCAAATTTTATGTTGGGATGAATTGTAATATTTTCAATTAATTATTCAGAAAATTTTTTTTTAAATACTAAATGTAATCAAATCAGATTTCTTTTGATCTAGTAAAAATATTAATAAAATGGCATTTGCAATGATATATTTGTTTTTCTGAAATTGAAATTTTTGCTGTATGAAATTATAAAATTAAAATTATGACGACCAACTCCAATCTCTCCTACTATTTACTGTTTAATAATTAAATTAATTTAGCATTGGATATATCATATACCAGAATATAGTAATGTTCAAAGCAATGCAAATAAATCTAACAATAGTCAAAACAGATTAAATTTTGAATATTAAAAATTTATTAAAAAATATTCTGTTTTTAATTCAATTTTATATTGCTGCAGATGATTTAATATAGACTGAAAATATTTTAAATGAATAAAAGTTTTTCCGTATGGAGCTTTGAAGTAAGATGAATCTTAATAATTATTCTAATAAAATAACTTACTTCTGACTTGGTTTTGCACAGAGTTCTGTATAATATTTAATTTTTGGTTCAGTTCCACTAGTACGTAATGTAGCCACACATCCATTTGCAAAGTAAAACGTTATCATATGACTAGATTTGCTTGTTGGCAAAATCTAAAGTATATTGGAAATAAATTCTGAATTAAGATAAATATTTAATTAAAATATATTTTTTCATTAAAACATTCAATGCATTAACTTACAGCTTTGTTATCAGGTTGGGTGTTATCATAACCTGTAGTTAAATCTCTTATTCCAACAACTTTGTATGGTCCTAAATATGTTGGATACTAAAAAGGAAATAATGTGATAGAATCAAATACATTTAAAAATATTTTTTATAAAATATATTTTTAACTTACACTATTTGGATCGTTAAAATTTCTCAGTCGATCAAACATCCCATTAATCACAACTTGATCGTGGCAGATATAATATGAATTATTACTGACATGGTAACCATATCTATTAATGATTAATTTTAAAGATTTTTAAATTCTATGGTATTAAATATTGTTTCTTAAATATTTTTAAAAAAAACTTAAGAATTCACAACACTATTTTTTATACATAAGTACTAGTATATATATAGTATTTTTTATTATTTTTTTATACTGTACCAGTACTTATGTATAAACCAAAACGTCTAGTTCAACTAAAAATCAATTAAAAAAAAAAATCATTTGACAAGCTAACCCACAAATTTCAAATGTTAGAACAATATGCCATTAATTAAAATAGATAAATTTTTATAATTTTATAAACTTCAAAATCCACTTCACTATTGGAATAAATATGGATGCAAACAAAATGTCAAACTCACTGCATCAAAATGTCATGATATAATACAGAGCTGAAAAAGAAACAAAACACAAATACATTGCTTTGCTTCCAATCATATTTCTCAACAATTGATACATTCTTATTAAATTTCTTCAACAAAATAATTTTATGAATCAAGTAATTATATACATAATTAATAAACAGCACTAATTTGATGCTTAGTTCTTTACTAAAGTTTTTATTGTATAGCATCAGTTAATTTAGATTAGTTTCATCATGGTGCAAATAAAATTGTATCATGAAATAATCAAAATTTATGATTTTAGTAAAACTCAAACCTTGATTATTTTATTAGCAAAAAAATATTAACAAAAGAGTTAAATTATAGAAAATCAGAACCAGACATACAATGGAAATTTTGTTATCCCATCAAAAACATCTCATATGTAAAAAAATAGTAGCATGGGTGCTAGAAAACACCCTGTATATATACAGTATGTATATTATTTGCAAATTATACAGTTTTTAGAAATGTTAAGTTTGGATGCTAAAATAAAAAACTCTGAATTTTATTAAATTTAATAAATTCAGAGTTCATTTTCATTTCTATACTAATATTTTCAATATACTGCCAACCCTGATTAGCCACTAAAATTGTTGCCTAACTGATAGTGGCATCTTATTGGGGTATTATAATCAATTAGGTATACAATTAAAAGTTTGTAACAAAATCAAATATATATAAAAATCAACAATTAAAATGAATAAAATTTAACACAATAATATATACATCCTATATAGTACATAATTTTATGCAAAGACATACCTTACTAATACAGCAATTATGTTCCAGACCTAATAAAAGTTCAATGAGACTGCACTAAACACAAACCAAAAAATAATAATACTCAAAAGCCTTAACTAGTACTCTAAATTGAACTAATCCTCCAAGATGGTAAACAAGATGCTTTACTGTATGCTATCCAGCTGAGATTTTTAGGCTTAGCACTATTGAACATTTAATGAATGAGAGTATAAATATGTTTTTAGGCTTTTATAAGCATTAGCAAATGAAGAAAAGGTTATGATTTGCTTTATAGCAGTGGTCTGGAACATAAACCAAAAAATAATAATACTCAAAAGTCCTTTAGCAGTCAAAAGATTTTATTCAGGAACGTTTCCAATGCACCTGGCGTCTTCTCGGCTATTTGTTGTAGCAGCTGAGGAAGTCACCAAGTGCGTTGAAAACATTCCTGAATAAAATCTTTTGACTGCTAAAGGACTTTTGAGTATTATTATTTTTTGGTTTATGTTCCAGACCACTGCTATAAAGCAAATCATAACCTTTTCTTCATTTGCTAATGCTTATAAAAGCCTAAAAACATATTTATACTCTCATTCATTAAATGTTCAATAGTGCTAAGCCTAAAAATCTCAGCTGGATAGCATACAGTAAAGCATCTTGTTTACCATCTTGGAGGATTAGTTCAATTCCAGGTCTCACATCTACAGTTTTTCAGGAGGGCTCTCTATTTCAAAGCAATCTATTAAAGAGGCATTGTAAAGCAAGGTATGACTGTATTTCTAAATTGCAAGATTTTTTTAAAGTTGTTAATTAAATTTTAAAAGGAACACTCACTTGCTACTTCCCACTCTATTGATAATATTGTACATATATTTACCCTATCTTCCAGCATTGATAATCTTAAATAAGTTTTCATTTATTTTAATTTACTAAAAGATCTCTCAGCTGACACTACACTCATAAGAAGTGTAAAGAAAATTCTCAAAATAATAAAACATTACAAAATATTTCTTATAAATCAGTTTTTATAATAAATTTTAAAATATCTTTGGGATTTCTGGTATTGTCGTTTCTTTGTAGCATATCTTTTAAGTATATAATTTTGAAATTGACATATTTGACATATCTGAATAATCAGAATAAAAATCTCTCATATTTTTTCTAAATTTGATTGCTAGATTGTTCATTTGACATATCATCTGAATAATCAGAATAAAAATCTCTCATATTTTTTCTAAATTTGATTGCTAGATTGTTTTCATATTCAGTAGAAAATAAAATTTATTTATCAAATCCAATAATTTATCAAAATGTTCACTGAACTGCAGGTTCGTAATGGGCTGAATGAATTGGATCGAATTAATAAATTCTCATGCACAAAAATACAAAATAAAAGCACCTGCTTTGAATAAAAGATAGGAGCAAAAGCTTCAGTTTTAGCAAATCTTTCAGTTTATGGAAAATGTTTCCTTTGACTCTAATTATCAAATAAGAGGAAGTTGAAGGTTCTGCTCAGCTAGAGGAATTTTTTCAATAAGATTTATTAAAATTTAATAAAAACAAAAATTTTTAATATATATGCTTGTATATAAGTAAAAAGCGATAAAAATCATTTAATAAACCATCTTATTAATCTGTACAAAAATTAAATTTCAAATATACTACTATAAAAATACCAATAAAATAGGCTTTGGATTCTTACGCTTATAAATAGTTTCGTAAAAATTATGCCACTACTAAAGATATAATGTTTCTGAAAAATATCAATAATTGACATTATTCAATACTTTTTTTTATGAAGAATTGATACTCTCCAATACTTGTCTGGAAAACAGCTATATATTTAAATATCACTATCAAACATTTTAATGACTAATTTTAAATAAATAAATAAATAAATAATTGTGCAAAATATTAATAATTTATTATATACAAAAATAATAATAAAAGATTGAAATGATAATTTATTAAAAAATACAGTATATTTTATGAAACTTACAATTAAAATTTTCCAGTTTAATAAAAATTATTTCCATAAAATAATTACTGATTCATATAAAATTGAATATTTAAGAATATTATTGGAATTGTTGCTATACTATAATTACAAGTTTTGCACTCCAAACTAATCCTTTTGCAAATCAGCCTTGTCTGTTTGCAAATCAATTTTACCCATTTGCAAATCAAGTTCACCCTTTTGTAAATCAGATACTTTTACAAAACTGTTTTCTTAAGCTTTAATAATAAAAATAAAATCATATGTAAATTTATTTTTAATAAATTCAAAATGTTTTTGTTTCTAATACAAAGATATACATAAAATACTTTAAATGTCAGTACATGGATCTATGAGACCATATATCATATTCTCCCCATGCATTGACAGGTTTCTTTTCTTCTATTATTTTCTCAATTTTGTTTAATATCTCTGCAATTAATTAGCATTCTTTTACCACCACATTTTTTTTTCTATCAACACACCAACATTTTTGTTGAACTGATTTATAATGGACTTTGCAGTACTTTTATTAATATCTATAATTTCAGCTGATTCACTGAATGTTTTACCATCTTCATAACATTTTACTAGAATGTTTTTTTTATCTAAACTGATATGACCATATGCAGATGCCATTGTGACATTTATGCTGTCTAAATTACTTATCCTATTAATACAGAATAATTTTAGCAAAAAATATTTTATTATTTTATATCTATTTTTATGTATTTTTAATGTTATTTCATTATTTATGTAGCTGAAAATTTTTTTATGTATTATTAATTTTATTACTGAAAAATCAGTGTTATATATTGAAATTAAATAAATGAATAAAATAAACAAATAAATAAATATGACTAAACAGAAAACTGAATATAGTTAATTCCGATTAATTGGAACATATTGGGAGTAATCATTTTGGCCCAATTAAGCGACTGCCCCAATTAAATGAACTAATAATAAATTCTAAAATAACAATTCCGATTAATTGAAACATATTGGGAGTAATCATTTTGGCCCAATTAAGTGACTGCCCCAATTAAATGAACTAATAATAAATTCTAAAATAAAATATGAGGTAATAAATAAGTAGTAAAAAATAATAATTAGGTATCTATTTTAATGCCTTATTAAACCAAAATACAGAAAATATTTGTACTATAAATAGTGAAGAAAAATAATACATACATGATAAATTTTACAATTTAAAATCTTAATTCTGCAAAAATGCATCTTTAGTCTGTCTTTTGATTTTGGTACACAAGTTATATCAGCAAGTCTATGATGGCTTATATTAAATGGCTGGTTTTAATTTTATCCAGCAAAGCAATTTTATTTGAAAGTGTAAAATCATTTTTCTTGCATTCTCGGCAAATATTTAAAAATTTTAAATAAAATCAACACTGTAAATGAATATCGCTAGATATCAGCAATGAAATTTTATTTGAAAGTGTAAAATCATTTCTTGGCATCTTGGCAAAGATTAGTTTTTCTTGAAAGTGTAAAATCCTTTCTTGGCATCTTGGCAAAGATTTAAAAAGCAAAGCAATTTTATTCGAAAGTGTAAAATCCTTTCTTGACATCTTGGCCAAGATTTAAAAATTTTAAATGTGCAAAATCATTTCTTAGCATCTTGGCAAAGATTTAAAAATTTTAAATAAAATCAACACTGTTGAATATTGCTAGGTACAGTAATGGTAGACTCTTAAGCAGACGCATTCTTGCCAGATGCACAATGATAGATAACTGAGTTGCATCATGCTAGGTTGCCAAATATTAGTGTACATTGTGTGACATACTTTCGAAAAATCCCTTAAATATGTCAAAAATTGCTAAATTCCTTTTCGCTACTGTCCCAATTAAGTGTGTCTAAATTATGTATTAGTTTATTAGTTTGGTTTCCATTCTTTGAGATTTGTCGCAATTATGCGTTGCCCCAGTTAAGCGGAATCCACTGTATTAATAATAATCTCTGGTAACATTTTCAGTTTTCTATGGCCCTGCTCAGCCAGTTCTCTTGGTGGTCCAATTAAGCAGAATCGACTGTTTTGTGTTAACTTGGACAATATTAAATGAGGACCTACTGTATTGCAATGTAAAAAGTGGCTACCCGAATTAAGTGAAATCAACTGTATTCAGTTATATTCAAAGTTCACGTTTGACAATTTTATAACATTTACTCACATCAGGTTCATCAGGATTTTCATAAAGCTGAAATAAAAATATATACTTAAATTATTATAAAAACAATAAATTCAACAGTTGAATTTAGATATATAATTAATCTTTCATTATTTTATATAAAATAATAAAGTTACAAATTCAAGACTTAAAAAAAGCTTTCAAATGAACTTTTTATTCAAAAATTCTTCAAAAATAAATTAATTCTAAAAGATGCATTAGAAAAGAAAGTTATTATATATAAATCAAAAATTTTTGAAAAAAACTATTTATAAAAATCATCTTATACAGTATGTCTCAAATTGTTCTAGAATAGTCAAATATTTTGAAAAATGTGTATTCTATGAAAAAATGTTTTAGATAAAAGTTATTTGATTTCAAAAGAAACATAATATGGTAGTAGTAGCTGCATCATAGAGGGTGCTGCTTACGATGATCCAAAGGTCAATTCAGTTTTTTTAAATGAGAACTCTCATTATTTATAGTCTATATTCTACACAAAAAAAATGCAAAATCTTTATTTGAAATATTTTTCATAAAATGCACTTATCACAAGAAATGAATGATTTGAGAAATTAAGCATACTAATACTAATGTTGTGAAAGCAATCCTCTATAATAATATCCAGACATTTTTGGTTTTGATTAAAAATGTATTTAATTGAAAGAGAAAGAATTACTGTCCTTATGATGTGGGGATTTTGTGATAAAATTAGATTGTGATAAATTTGCTAATCTCTTCAATGATACATATCTTGATCATGCTTTAATCTCAAAATCTACTATTTGCCAAACAATATCACAATTTGAAAGAATGGGTTCAGTTAAAAACAAACCAAAATCTGAGACTGAAAACTTCGTCCAATGATGATAAAGTTTTAGAAGTTTTTGCCAACTGCTATTGAATATACTTGTATTCTTATTTCAAAAATAGCTCAGCAAACTGATAACAGCAAATTTACAGCTAAAAGAACAATGAAGAAGCAAAGAACATGTACTAAGTAATTTCTATGATTGCTTAGTACACTGTCAATGATAGAATATCAAATTGAACATTTAATAAATGTATTCATCAACATCCTTCCTCTGTCTCATGCTCTCTCACATTCTTTGTATTGTTCTCTCTTCTCACAAATTACACAATAAAACACTTGCACCAAATCAATATCCTCAACTAATTGATGCCTATTCATTATGATTCTTAACTTGGTTAATAAGTATAATTAAAACAATAAACTCCAAGTACTTTTATGCAGGAAAGTTCAGAAAAAATAATAAAGTTTTTATTTTTTCAGAAATGTTTTCAGTTGGAAAACAAACTCTCATTAGTTTATAAATAAATGGAATATAGAATATAAAAAGAATTATTTTTTGTTCCGTATTAAAAGTATTATAAATATATTGTAAATTCTTTTTATGTTTTTAGTAAAATTCATTAAAGGTATAACTTCAACCAATCATATTTTGTGATAAGTGAACTTTATGAAAATGTTTCAAATAAAAGTTTTATATTTTTTTGCATAGAATTAGAATATGTAATAAAAATGGGAGTTCCCATTTAAAAAAATTAAATTGACTTTTGAATCACTATCAATAGTGTCATTTATGTTCCATTCATTACATATGATCAATTGATAATCATCTCTGAATTGTATAAGCCAAACTATAGTATTCTGTTCAGCAATAAAGTAAATTTTATTAATTATTATTATTATAATAATAGTAAAATAAATTTAATTTCACTATTAGAATGGAGCACAGTAAATCATTGATTATATGGCATTTGATCTTTTATATTTAGACATATATCTACCTTATTTTAATTTCATTTTTGGAGAAATTGCTAGATGCCTTACTTTTATTTAAGTGAGTGATGAAAAAAGAATAAATAAGTGGTCAAGTTACAAAACTAACTTTTTTTAAAGTTATAAAATATGAAGAAGAAATAATTTTGTTACTGCTTGTAATTTTCTGTCAGTAGAAGATTAGTCTGAGCTAATAGAGAATAGTATAAAGCACAAGCATTTTGCTTACAATTTAAAAGAGTATATATTCATTGCCCAGATCAGAAGGTAAATTCAAAGAAGTTGGGACTATTCTTAGAAAGGATATGCAGAATGGATATAAATTTAAATTTCTATTAGATGTTTATAAAGTAGTAAAAAAATCATTGTGGGAATCATGCACACTGAACCTTAAGCTTATGTATAAATGGATAGACTTTAATGAAATCACAAACTGGCTAAAAGGAAATATAAAGTAGCAGGCAGATATTCAATAATTCTTAGAAGTAGCAAAGCATTTGATCTCATATGGAATAATAGAGATAGACATAAAAATAAGAAGGATTCAGAGATGTATGAGATCCTATGTTTTAACCATAGTTTTGGAAAATAGAAGAATGCTATATTGGGTTTCAAGTCGGACTATAGAAAAAAAGAATTGTTATGAATTTAGATAAGAAAGAATAAAAACATTTGCATACTGATTACAAGTTATTTTAATAAATAATTATAAACGATGCATTATCCATCGACACACCTTATCAAAAGACATTAAAAAATGACACAGCACTAAGCAGAAGAATCTTTTATTTCAGAAAAGAAACATTTTTGACCATTGTCAGCTGGTCCACATCAGCTTAACCAGTTGACAGTAGTCGAAAAAGTTTCTTTTCTGAAATAAAATATTCTTTATGCCTAATGCTATGCCATTTTCTATGTCTTTTTATAAATAGCAGAATGTCTACAACTGTAACTATCAAAAGACTAACTAACAGAAACAGGATGAAATAAAATAGATAAAGAGCAGAATTTGTTTATTTTAATTGTGTTCCTGACTGGGGTGGATACATATAAGGCACACAAATTTATAGTAAATTATAACAAGGATTAAGGACCATATGAACAGGATTCATAATGAGAAAGTGACACATATTGCATAGAAGGCTATAGAACATGATCTTATGATTATGTGGGGAATTATCTGAATGTTAAAGAGAACTGGTAATATTAGGAAAAGGAAAATGTTTGAGACTTTTACTATTCATACAATTGGAAAGATCAACCACATGATTAACTTCAACAATTTCCTTATGATATCACCAGCTTGAGCCTGGACTTGGCTAAGATTTTAAATAATTATGACTTTGTAATAAGGAGAAAATTTTCAAAAGTTGTCAAACTGTTGTTTTGTATTATATGGTTTAATATTTTTTTATTTTCTTGTAATTCTTGTTTGGAAACACAATTCTGATTCATGTATAGAATGTTAAGTCCTTTTTTTAATGTGATGATTATTATTATTGTTGTTGTTATTAAGTTTTGCTATTATTATTATAAAGCACTTTTATTTGTGTTTTAGACCATTTGTATTATATTATAGGTTAACTAATTAATTTGAATTTAGATTGATGTAATGCAATGTTAAATATGTCTTTTGATATAAATATTTTTGATTTTAATTTTTAGAAGATAATTTAATTTAATTTATAGTTTAACTAAACTATGTTATTTAAAATGTGTTTTAAAAATAAATTCAATCTATAAAGATGCATAAGGAAAAAACTACAAACTCTGAGAATTATATTAATATATAATAGTTGTATTATGATGAAAAATGCCTTTGATGCTATAATTTATAAATTTATTAATAATCAAGTGCCAGTTTTAGTTATTTTGTTATACTATATGAATTAGATTTACAGCTATATGGTTTTCAAATGTTTTGTTTTCATTGAAGGACTTAAAGAAAGAGTAAGAGTAAACTATATGCCTATTTTTATCGATAACAAAATCAGATATTTCAATATACTATGTAACATTGAAATATAAAGTTAGGGTTAAGATTTTATATTATTAATTAAGCTTAAAATATGATAGCATAGATATTAATAAAACTGTTTTACAGTAATGTATTGTTATCTTACATGAGAGAAAATCACAATAGATGTCCATTTTATTCAAACATCCTCATTACATTATTTGTCCAATACTGCATCACCCATAGCAGTTGACACAAATTGTACACTTTTTCTTCCTTTACAAAAAACTAAATTATAATTTAATATGTACTAGGAATTTTACAGTTGAAACAGAAATAGTAAGTTGTATACTCACTATTTCTGTTTCAACTGTACAATTTTCTTACGAAGGACTCGTATGAAGTTGTATTGATAGACAATATGAGAAGCACCTCTCTGATTAATGTTGTTATTATAAAGCAGTTGTTATTATTTGAGATAGTAATCTATCTTTTGACAGAAGCTTAACAAAATATTAATACAACAATTTTCAACAAGAAAATGATAGCCAAGTTCTAATGATTCTATAAGAAAAGAAATAAAAATGCAAATTATTATTAAGCCATTGTTTGTTGGAAACAACTATAAGCTAATCAAAACTGAGACAGTTTTCAATCTACATTCATGTAAAAGTCAAGCTTGAGTAATTCAAAATAGTAAGTAGTTTTAAGTATGTTAGTTTAAACTTGAGTAATTTTTTAATTTTTTTTTTGTGAATATTTTTAATCTTCATATAACAATTGCAATCAAAATATAATAGCAATACAAGAAAGTTTCAGAAGTGGATATGCATTGACTTTAAGCCTTTTACAACCTTTAGATCCTTTTAATTTCTTAAAATCAGAAAACTGGCCCAAATGGAAGAGAAGACTTGAACATTTTCATATAGCAACTCAAATGAATATGAAATCAGGAGAGAAATTAATCAATGCTCTAATTTACTCTATGGGGAGCAGGCTAAAACATTTTCCTAACCTTAAATTTTGCTGATAAGGATGCGAAAAAAATTACAGTAATGTCCTAAGGGCATTAATGCCCTTAGGACATTACTGTACAGTAATGGTCATCAAAAGATGACCATTTTATAGTAAAAAGGAACATTATTTATGAATATGCAATTTTTAACAAATGATTCTAGGATGGAAAAATGATCAATGATTTATAAAATTATTATATGTCTTAGCCAAACATTGTCAATTTGGTGTTCTTAAAGACAAATTCATTTGAGTCAAATTATCATAGGAATTAGAAACTAGAAACTATGAACGTATGCAATTCCAGAATGACTTAACATTAGAAAAAGCGATAATGATGGTCAAGCAAACAGAACAGGTCAAGAAACAATTACCACAGATTCAGATAAAATCAATAGAGTCCAAATAATATTGAAAAAATGCAATATTAATCAAAGACCAATTATACTATAAACAACTGAGTTCTGGAGTCATTCACTTGAGATTACCGGCTGAGGAGGGCCATAGTAGGCTGAAAACGTTTCTTGAAAGTGATTATATTATTAGTATATGTAGTGCATATTATATATATCTAATAATAGTATTATTAATATATGTAATATATATTATATATATCTAATAATAAAATAGTGTATTTAGGATTACATAAAAACAAGCACTATTTGCAGTAGAAATAAATAAAAGGTTTATTTAACTTAAAATCCGCAAACGTTTTCGGTCAAACGACCCTCTTCAGGCGGAGTTCCAATATATAACGGAATTCTAAGGAACGCTGGTTCTATAGCAATCTTTTGAATATTTATAGTATAATCGAACAAGAATGTTCGATGTTGGTCCAAGTTTAAAAACGTATACGTGCCAGTATTAGCATCCAAAGTATTTAAGTTAAGCAGTTGTTTTTGTAAAAGTTATTGATAGTGTATTTATCCTGCTTCAAGTGCTTGTTGTGATTTCTTGACCAACTATACATCAAATCACAAGGAAAAACCATGTAATTCATTTCAATGATAAGCATCAAAATTGCTATAAGAGTAGATTCAATTTTCATTCACAAAAAGATTGCCCAGCTAAAAATGTAGTCTCTAATAAATATAAGAAAAGGAATTTGCTATAAATTTGCATATCTATACATATCCACCCTGGCTGGAGGGAACACAGTTAAAATAAACAAACTTCATTCCCTGTCTATTTTTTTGTTTCCTGTCTGTGTTAGTCTTTCAATAGTCATTGATAGATGCAGTACTGTACTGTTTTTAATCATATATTAAATTAACTTGTAATCAATGCATAAATACCTCTACTGTTTTCTTATCTAAATTTGTAACAGGTTATGGGTTCAGAAAATGCCAGAAACTAACAGACTAGTTGAATCAGTTTCAAAGATTAAGTCATTCATCATTTACTGTAACTTTCAAGCAGTTTGTCAAGACAAATTGTATCTGTTTACATGAATTTTTAACAGTATGAAATTGATTCTGGTTTATGAGTTCTTATTTAACAAGCTCATTCAGGAATAAATTATTTCATAAAGTTAAAAACTACTTGAATTTCCAAAATATAAAAATTAATACTTACACCAATCATTAACTGTCGAAGCTGAAAATACAAAAATAATCAGTTATTATAATTTAATATATAATAGTGGATAATTTAAGAAATTAAATTTACATAATAAATTGATGTGATATATAATTTTTAAATTTTATGAAACAAAGAATATAATGTTATCCCAATATAATAATATAATATATAATATCCCAATAATATATAATATATAATAATATAACATTCTAATAATATATAATATCCCAAGTATTTTGGATTAAAATCCAAAATAATTGGTATATTGATCATTTTGGTTTTCTAGTCAAACTTTATTCATAGTTATATTTTACAATAAAGTCAAGTCATAAATTCTGTCCACTTTTTTATGCATAACTGCAACTATCAAATTAATTTTGACTCAAATTATTAATAGGTTCTAGTAATACTATTATAATTGTCAAGCTAGTAAGCAATTAGCAGATGAATCATGTATACAAAGTCCCCAATTTACAATGAGATTGCATCCAAAAATTTTAGTTGTAATTTGAATCAATCATAATCCAGAACACGATTTTCCATAGGCATAATGTTATAGATGGAGGCTATATTCCCCAACTACCAGGATTCAGAATATTCAATATTCTTTTAAAAAATAGTAGTGTATAATAATATTGAATGAATGTTGTTTATTCATTAAAACAACAAAATTGTATAATTTGTGCCTACCAGAACATTATATGGGTAAATCTAAAGAAAATACTAAATAAAAGTAAACAATAACCAAATAAGTAAGAAAAATCATTTTAATCTTACTTATATGGCTTATTGTTTACTTTTATTCTATATCTAAAGTAAGTAGTATTTCAGTATAAAGAAAATACAATGTAAAAACAAAAATGAAATGTTTAATTTATCTTTTTGTGTCCAAGTTTCTAGTGTCTGGTGCATAGTAGAGCAGTCCATTTGCTATTTTGAAAAATCCAGGTTCAATTCTGGGTTTAACATATTATTTTTCAAGAAGAGTCCAGGCTCAAGCAGACTTGTTGAACCATATTTTCTCCCACAGACTGTCCATAGATGTTGGACAGTCTGTGGGAGTTCTAAATGTGGCCATTGCTAAAAGTACCCTTTGGCAGTTTAATTCAAACTAACCTAATCAAATTTTTAGCAAATATAAGCAATTATTTTTTAATGCCATTCTACAATCATTGGCTGATTACTACATAATGGTATCCATTCCAGACTCAACTATGAATTGCTCACATCAGTGATAGAGTTAGTAGGGCATTATCTGGGCATCAATTCACAGATAATGATCTGTAAATTGATGCCCAGGTTTTATAATTACAGATATACAGGTACTCCTCACTTTACGACCGAGTTCCGTTCTGACGACTACGTCGTTAAGCGAATTTGTTGATAAGCGAGGAGCTTGCGCCGGGAATATAGGATCGTTGTAAAATTATAAAACTATAAAAATTATGCAACAAATTTCAAATTTATTCATAAAAAGGCATATATATGTACATATTATCATTTGTTAAAAGTAGCCCAAAAAGTCGCAAGTAGCGAAATTAAAAATTTAGTAGCGCTAAATTTTCAAAAGTAGCCCAATTCGCTACTTGTAGCCCAATCTGGCAACTCTATAGCAAGCCTATAGTATGCTCAGTGCGCATGTCACCATTCCCCACTGACTGAAACTCAAGCTGAGAAAGGGGATTTCCCGAATTGCAGGTCAAAACTCAATTGGTCGTAAGTGCGAGTGATCGTTAAGCAGATAGATCATAAAGTGAGGAGTACTTGTACCATCTATAATTATATTTGTAATAAAATTTATAAACTACAGATAGTCCTCAACTTACAACGGTGATTTAATTGGTAAATTCTGTGATTGGTCAATACAATTCAATGGTTTGAGTCCCAGACCCAATAGACCGAATATATGGAAAGTGTTAATTTGTGTCTGGTTCTTGTAGTTTTGTGTTTTTTATGTTTATTAAGAAAATGTATAGTGTCCTAATAAAATTTAGCTGTGAAAAATCCATAAATTTTAGGCATTTCCAACTTCCAACTAAATCTGACTACAATAGTTAAGGATTACTTGTATTCTTCTTTGTATTTATAATAATTTCATCTTATATCTTTTTATGAATAAACATTTTTCTATTATTAGAGTTTGAGTCCCAGACCCAATAGACTGAATATATGGAAAGTGTTAGTGTCTGGTTCTTGTAGTTTTGTGTTCTTTATGTTTATTAAGAAAATGTATAGTGTCCTAATAAAATTTAGCTGTGAAAAATCCATAAATTTTAGGCATTTCCAACTTCCAACTAAATCTGACTACAATAGTTAAGGATTACTTGTATTTATAATAATTTCATCTTATATCTTTTTATGAATAAACATTTTTCTATTATTACTTTTCCTCTGATAAATCTCTTTGATCTAAGAAAGTTATTGGTTAGATAATCCATATTCTCAGATAATTGAAAATTAGATAAATGATGTGATATTATATAAATATTTCATAAAATTTTATATATTACTAAATATTGGTTTAAAAATAATTTATGAGATCATATAAAAGTATTCTTTGAGTTGCAAATAAGTTCATAACCCAAAATGTATTCTTATCATGAACCCAGAGTTATGGAACACTTTATATTGGATGTAAGAGAAAGTTCTGTCATTTTTAAACACATACATTTCTATGTGTTGTTGATCCTTAGTAAGAATTCTGACTGGACTAAAACCTGTTTGAGCAGGTAACTTGCATATGACAGATGATTTATGGACACTTTTTTTTAATAATATTCAGTTTCCTTAAACTTTTAGAATCATTAACATGAGTGAAGAAAAAGTCCACTTAAGACATTGTATACTGTATGAGTTCCAAAAAGGGAATAACACAGTGGAGGCAGCAAAAAGCTTGTGTGAAGTGTTTGGAGAGGCTGCAGTAACAGCTTGGACATGCCAAAGATGGTTTATAAAATTTTGTTCGGGTGGCTTTTCTTTGAAAGATGAACCCAGATCAGGAAGGCCATCAAATGTCAATGACCAAGTGCTCCACAGTATGATCAGAACAAATCCCACATTAACTTCTGTAGATGTAGCCTTCAAGCTTGGAATTCATCAGACAACTGCTTTGGATCATATTAAAAGGCTTGGTTTTGTGCCTGTTTGGGTGCTGCATGAATTAAGCGAGAAAAATTTAAAGGATAGAATTTCCATATGTTCTTCAAATCTTTCGCATCACAAAAGGGAGCCGTTTTTGGACCACTTGGTGACTGGAGATGAAAAATGGATAGTTTACAAAAACATGGTAAGAAAAATATCCTATATTTACAGTGGGGAAACTTTACCCTCTATGTCAAAAGCAGGTGTGCATAAGAAGAAGGTTATGCTGTATTGTTGGTGGGACCATTAGAGTGTAGTACGCTATGAGTTGCTGAAAGAAATTGAAACGGTTAATGCTGATCATTATTGTAAGCATCTTGATGTTTTGAAGAGAGAAATTCAACATAAACATCCATCTTTGACCAACAGAAAGGGTATAATGTTTCATCACGACAATGCTAGACTACATGTGGCAAGGAAAGCTGCACGAAAACTTGAAGAGTTTGATTGGGAAATTTTACCCATTCCCAATATTCTCCGTTATTGCACCATCAGACTACCATCTATTCAGATCATTGCAAAACTTCCTTAATGGAAATGAGTACACAAATTTTGAGGGTGTCCAAATGGCAGTGGAGGACTATTTTGCCTCCAAAAGCGAGGACTTCTTTTTCAGGGGATTGGATAAGCTTCCAGAACACTGGCAAACAGTTTTAACTAACAAAGGAAATTATATTTTGGATTAAATTTTAAATAAAAAGTGAAAAAAGTAATCTTGTTTCCCTAAAAAAAACGACAGAACTTTCCTTTAAACCCAATATAATATATTTTGTAATATAATGTATATTATTAATTGAATTAATTATAATTTCTTATTCCATAGATTTAAATACTAATACATGATAATATGAGGAATTTTGGTGGAAGTTTTGCCACCTTAAAATACTATCACATATTAAATAACTATATAATCTTGCAATACATTTGTTGCTAAACCATTTTGCTACTGTAATGTTTAAAATTCTTATATAACTTTTCAAACTTTTTAAAATTTTTGAAAATAAAATGGCATATTCATATGAATAAAAGTTTATAACTCAAATGTTTGTAAGGAGAGGACACTTATATTTGAAAAAATTGAAAAAACTACAGAGTGTTCTGTTTGAATGTATCTAATTTCAAATTCCTATGAAAAGTTAAGAGTTAGAGATATAATAAAGTAACAAATTTGAAAATTCATCAAGTTTCATTTAAACTTACACAAAATGAAATTATTGGGCCCTTCATCTTCTCTAAGGCAACTGTTATTGGCACTACATATCTTGACATATTGCAGCTTCTTCCATCAAATTCAACACCTGCACCTGACATCTATTTTCAACAAAATTGCAACCCATCCAGTGGCATAGAAAAACTTGCCAATTCTGAACTAGATTTCCCTAGCTATTGGATTGAAAGAGAAGGACTAATTGTGTAGTCCCAAGATTACCTGATCTCACCCACTTAGATTTCTTTCTTTGAGGTTGCATGAAAGAAAAGGTTTATGCAACCAAAGTAGAAACTTTAAAAAACTTTGACAGCACATCATTGCAGCTATCACTAATGTGGCTGAAGTATGTTGAAAAGTATATTGCAAGAGATTGCTTACTGCCTTGATGATGTCTGTTCAATTACTGGAGCACACAGAGAGATGTGCTGATTTATTTAAATAAAACTTTGGGTTTTATTATGTTATTATTATTTCATTATATCATGAACCAATAACTTATCATAGGCAACTAAAATTGGGTACATTCAAGTTGAATACTTTGTATGATAGAAAATATCCTAAACATTCAGAATTGCAGTCAATTATGCATAAAGTTATTTTTCAATTACAGTATTTAAATTTGCAAAAACTTACATATTTCTTTTCAAGTGCATCAAAACTTCCTCTGATCCAATTAATAACTTGGCAAGCTCCAGAACATCCACTGTTTTCACTCAAAATTTTCAAATGCAAATCTAAAATTATTAAATTTAGAAATTTTATAATTAAAATATATATTTAGTTGGAAAATATCAAACTGCTTCAAATTCATTAAAAAAAACAACTTATTTTTATACAATAGCATTATAAAACAGAGATAACTAGATAAAATAATAATTTTAATTTTATAGTTATTAGAATAGCTGAAGATGGCAATATGCCCAAAAATGTTTTGTGTTTTAGTTTAATAAAATTATTTTATCTAGTTACTGCTCAAGAGTGTTATTATATAAAAATAACTATACATTTTATTGTATACTTAAAATAAGTATTATTAAATAGTATTTTTAATTATAACGAAGTAAAATCTTGTAATTTGGATTAATAAATGAATAGATAATTCAGATTACACAATAATAATAATAAACCAGTGTTTCTCAAATTTGTCTTTTTTGCAGATCTTTTTTACATTAGGTGTGTCAGTTTTTCTTCTTGTAAATAAAAACTGATTAACCTAATGTTAGTCACCTATATGTATGCTTTAGCTATATATTTTGCTTTATCCAAAGGACCCAGATTTAATTCCAGGTCCTACTCTTGAAATCCTATCATAATCCATCAATCCCCATTCTCTAAAACCTAGATGATGCCTCTGATAGGAATCTGTAGTATGGCCTAATTTTGTTTGTGCATATAAACAAAACTAATCTTAGATTAATTTTGCTTATTTAAGATTATTTTTTCATTTTAGATTATTATTAAAATGAGTTTTTAAATATTTTTATAGAAAGCTCATGGGCCCCAATAAATAGGTTTACAGAACCTTAGGGTCTGCATTAAGAAATATTGATGTAGACTATGGAAATAAAATATTATCTAAATATATCAATTATTATTAAATTCATTAATTAGAGATTTTATCATAATAAAATTTCTAATTAATAAATTTTTAATAGATAAAATTAAAAATATCAATACTAACTTCTAGAAAATTGGATTTATCTTTACCATCAATTTGGCAGAACAAAGATATTTGAGAATTATGTAAATTTAATACATATTTGATGAAAAATTAAAATTTTTTACTAATAAATAACCAATGATTGGTATGTTTATTACCATATTATGCTTGAATTTGAATATCACTTAGCACTTAGCAGCTCTGAAATTCAAAATCCAATGATAAGAAATAAGCTAAATAGGTGATTATCATCATAAACTATTATATTTATATTAATATTTTTTGAATGCGTTAACATCTATAGGTAAATGGCAGTGACTTTTGATATTCAAGAACCAATTAAAAATTTACATTAGAATAAATGGGAAATTCATTTCTCATTTACATATTTTCACTTAATGAAAAGTTCCAATTAACTTATAATAAATTATATGTTATAATAATTACATTATACCGTATACTATAGTATACGGTATAATGTAAAATACTATAGTATGAATCTAGTATTTTATGAAATACGAATCTTTCTAAAGAATTTTGAAATCAGCAAATTTGTATAGATGAAAATTTATTGATTTTCAACAAAAAATAAAACTTACTTTCAATGCTTCTATCACCAAATGCATTTTCAGGAAATATTGCACGCAAATAAGTAATACTAGACACTGCAATTGCTATGAGTTTCTTCATAAATATATTTGATTGAACTTCAGTCTGAATTTCATTAGGAAATGTTTCAGTCCACTAAAAATAAAATTAGGAGTTAATAGAATAAACTTTAAAATAAATAAAACAATATGAATTTATATCACAAAAATTACTATGAGATTTCTTATATATCGATATAAAAGTACAGGTAGTCCTTAACTTACCTTGACTTAAGACAAACTTGTACTTACAACAGCAGGGCCGGCCCTAGCATTTTTTCCACTGTAGGCAAACCCAAAAAATGTTGCCCCTATGGGTTGTGTTTATTTTTTTTCCACTCTAGTTCAGGTGGTTCTGCCGCTTCTAAATTTTGCCACCGTAGGCAGTCACATACCTTGTCTACCGCCTAGGGCTGGCCCTGACAACAGCAATGTCATTGATAAATTATGTTATTGGTCAAAACAATTGGCTAGGGTTTAATTCCCTGACACACTGGTCTGATATATAGAAAGCATCTTTTTTGTATCTGGTTCTTGTATTTTTGTGTTCCTTAAATTTATTATTACACACTTAGTGGTGGAACTTAAAATTTTTGGCCCCCCAACAAAATATTATTCAGGCTCCTATCACCAAAAAAAATCAAATTTTTATCTAGATATTTTGATTAGAAAATAACAAAAAAGAACAAAGTTGCTTCATTTAAAACACAATTGAAAATTATCAAAAGCAAATATACAAATATTTAAAATTCTTCCTGGAGGATTTGGATCTCCTATAATTCCTGGCCCCCGCATTGCGGGGTCTGGTACATTGTAATTCCACCACTACTTTATTATGATAAAGTGGAGTGTAATAATAAATATTGGTAGTAGGTAATCCATAAATTTTGGCCATTTCTAACTTCCAATTGTTTCTGACTTACGATGGTAAGGTTTGAAATTCTCAGAATCGAATTCTGTCATAAGTCAAGGACTACCTATAAATTTGAAAATTAATAATAAACTTAATTATTATTATTAAACTTGACACTTCTTCAATTAATATAAGTGATGGCTGAGATTGTAGATATTTAAAAGAGTAAAATACAAAACAGTCTAGCATTAGGAAAAAAAACATTTTATTACAATTAAAAGGACTTTTTGTTCATTACCAACTGATCTATTTCAGCTTACAATTTAAAATTTCAAATAATCATTATGCAGAAAATGGCAATTTCCTAGGTTGTTTATATTCATCTAAAGTTATAACTAATACATAGATATGTGAAAAAAATTCTTGATTAATTAATTATTTTTAATATTGTTGGATTAAAAATTGAGGGTAGTATTAAAGGATGGTACCTGTTGTGATCAAAAATAAAAAAACATTATTTGACAAGTTGATAGAGGTCAAAAATGTTCTTTTAATTGTTTTTCTGCCTAGTGCTGGACAATGAGTGATGGCATATGATCTGATACACAATAATTAAAATTATCTGCTTTGTTGTTTAATTTAGCTATCCAAATTAGATTACATTTTATTTAGCCTGGATGTTCATTCAAGTACAATAAAACTACAATATCTTTAAATGCTTATTTGTTAGTTTTATATATCTGATCTAATACATTAAAAACAATTCAACTCATTACAAATCTTTTTGTATCAAACCTATTTTTTCAAACAAATACATAAGGAAAAATTAATTAAGTAATAAATAGGAGTTATTTAGCCGGTATTTAGCTATCACTTTTTTTTTAATATCAATAATTCAAGTTTTTCTCTGCTGTTAATCAACTAAATAGCAGAATTGATGGTAAGAGAAGTTCTGAAATCAGTATTTAGTTATCACTTTTTTTTTAATATCAATAATTCAAGTTTTTTTCTCTGCTGTTAATCAACTAAATAGCAGAATTGATGGTAAGAGAAGTTCTGAAATCCCTATATTTATAACCAGATATCAAACTTTATTATAATTTTATTTTTCTTCAACATACTTTATGTCCAAGTATTATTTACATTTTTTGTGATGTTATATGCTAAGATTGTCCAATGCACAGCGTACTAGCTCTAGCATGATTTTTTTTTCTGACTCTGACTACTGAAATTTAAAAAAATAAAGAAGACATGTAGTAGAATAAAAAAAAGAAATTACAAAAATTATAAAATTACAGATTTAGTTTAGAATAATGAAGATAATAAAATATAACAATCACTGTTTAAAGCATAGAGATTGGAATGTGATCATTTGAAGAGAGAAAGATAATTGGAATTTAAAATCAGAAATGATTGTGGTGCATATTATTCCTTTTTCAAATTTCAGATAGCAAGTTACCAAATTTTTAGGTATAACTACTAATGTGTGATATTTTCATGTAGGGAACATTTAAAAAATTCATATGTACTATACATAGGTATTTTCAATACAAAATTTTTGATTTTTTAATGGAATTTGACATGAATTTGCTATTTCTATACTAGCCATTTTAACTTGAAATGCTGTTTAGTTTGAAACATGTCAGATTTGGATTTTTAGGAGCTGCATTAGCAACACCTAAAAATCAAAATTTGACTGCTATACCAACCCCCCCTATTGACAGTTATACCTACCAAATCTAGATCTAAAAATTTTTTCAAATCTAGGTTTCACATAGCTTCCAACCTTTTCCCATTTTAAATCTCTCCTGCTAGTAGCATTGCAGATATTTGAAACTGTCACCTGAAAACTTTAGATTCTTTGGCAAACCCTCTGTTCAATTCCAATTTCTCCAACAACCTCTGTTCAACTCCAGTCCTACCTATCAGTCAGACTTTCAGTATATTTGACTTATTGCATCAAAGAAGTTGGGCAGCTCTATTATATGTAATACATAAATAATATAAATATCCATTTTCATATGATATAAATTCCTACTGTATTTTACTTTCTGATATGAAATTAAAATAAACAACATTGATTAGGAGAGAATTTTCTCTCCTAATCAATGTTATTTATCTTTATTTGTATTATTATATAAGTATTGGTGTCCAAAACTTAGATTAAAAAATAATTTTTGAAAAGAGTATTAAATAAATTTATTTAATAGAATTTAGAAGAATTTGATACTTACGTGTATGATGCATGTAATCATAAAATTAATACATATATTATATAATTACTATAAAAAGTGTAGTAATAAAAAAAAAATATCTTCAAAGAAATACAGCCTCAGAAATATTTGATATTGTATAATTATTAAATTAAAAAAAATATATTCACTTATTTTCATAATTCATGATTTTGAGATTATAGAACTCCAAACTAAAGACACATCATATTTTATGCAGATGGTTAGTATGGAATATTATCTCTTTTCCTGGCCAAATAAAAGCTAATGAGTTGTATTGATTATAAAATTGGTTATGAATTTCGAAAGCAATAAATTTCATTCCTCAATAGGATAAAATTTAGCTTATGTGGGGTTTAGAAGCGGACCAATAAGCTGCACTATGTCTCTCTAAAACATTTTAGGTATGCTCTATCTGGTTAAAATATAGATGTCTAGTAGGTAAATCCATTCTTTGATATTTCTATAGATAGTCAATAATTGAAATAAATTTTTTAAAATAATAATTAAAATGTTTTTATTAATATCAACTACATTTTCAAGTTATATTTTATATGTATAAAATCTCAGAATGATCTAACACAGCGTTTCTCAAACTATGGGTCATGACCCCATTTGGGGTCGCGAAGCGAAATGCTGGGGTCACAAAAATTAAATTCAAATACTTGAATTTCAGTTTATATGTAATTTCCACAAATGTCCAATATTAACATTTGGACTATTTTCAGTGTAGTTGGCTGATTGTGTTCATTTTAATAAGTGTGTAAGCTGTGGTTGGTTGATTGTGTTCATCTTAACAAGTGTGTAAATGACTTAATGTAGTTGGTTGATTGTGTTCATCTTAATAAGTGTATAAATGATTTATATACTTGTCTAACGTCCAATATTTAACGTATGACAACATATGTATTTTCAATGTAGTTTTCCAATATTTAACGTATGACAACATATGTATTTTCAATGTAGTTGGCTGTTGTGTTCATCTTAATAAGTGTGTAAATGACTTATATACTTGTACGTTTTAAATGTATGACAACATATGTATTTTCAGTGTAGTTGGCTGATTGTGTTCTTATGACAACATATGAATTTTCAGTGTAGTTGGCTGATTGTGTTCATCTGAAGTAAATGATTTATATACTTATATGTTTTATTCCATATTTAATACTTTGCCCAATATTTAACGTATGACAACACATGAATTTTCAGTGTAGTTGGTTGATTGTGTTCATCTTAATAAGTGTGTTATAAATTTTCAGTGTAGTTGGTTGATTGTGTTCATCTTAATAAGTGTGTAAATATACTTGTACGTTTTATTTCATATTTAATACCTGGGGTCGCGAAAGTAATTGGCTGATTGTGTTCATCTTAATAAGTGTATAAATGATGTAGTGATTGGTTGATTGTGTTCATCTTAATAAGTGTGTAAATGACTTATATACTTTCGTGGTTGTGTTCATCTTAATAAGTGTGTAAATGACTTATATACTTGTACGTTATTGTTCATCTTAATAAGTGTGTAAATGATTTATGTACTTGTATGTTTTTTGATTGTGTTCATTTTAATTAAGTGTGTAAATGATTTATATACCTGTATGTTTTATTTCATATTTAAATATGTGTATAAATGATTTATGTATTTGTATGTTTTATTTCATATTTAATACCTGGGATCGGGAAAAATGTCATAATGAAAAATGGGGTCATGAATGAAAAAAGTTGGCAAAAAATGTCGTAATGAAAAATGGGGTGATGAATGAAAAAAGTTTGAGAGCTAGTAATGAAAAATGGGGTCATGAATGAAAAAAGTTTGAGAAGCGCTCGTAATAAAAAATGGGGTCACGAAAAATCTCATAATGAAAAATGGGGTCGTGAATTAGGGTCGCGAAAAATCTCGTAATGAAAAATGGGGTCGTGAAGGAAAAAAGTTTGACACGAAAAATTTTGTAATGAAAAATGGGGTCGTGAATGAAAAAAGTTTGAGAAACGCTGATCTATCAGAAAGTTTCCATAAATTTACATTAAGAATACTGTGTTAGAAAAATGTCACAAAATGGCAAAACTTCTAGCCATGAACTAAAAGTTTCGGTTTTATTCGAAATTTAATTCAGAGTTTTAAATACTATTCCTACTTTCTATTTTATCAAAAAAATGCAATTTTTATATTAGGTCTAATAATAAATGTTCGGGATTTAACGTGGAAGTCAGAATAGATATCAACGATGATATAAACTCATCTGTTTTCTACCATGGGCCCACAAAGCCCTGAGGAAAAGAGACTATAATGAGGAAAAACAACAAAACTAAATATCGCAATGTAGTATTTGGTACAATTAAAGTAAAAAAAAATTCTATAATAAAAACAGGGTAATCAGAAATATCAGATTGAACTTAAAATTTCTGAATTTTAAATTGAAGATATTTATAAAAAAAAAAAAAAAATGCTAATTTTTAAAGGTTTATGTGAAGGCATCTATGACATGCTTGTAGATTCATTTATATACAGTATAGTACAGATTGAAATTCTAGTCCAGCATCCTTAGGACGTGATAGCAGATCACAGAATTTACTCCCTAGGAACTCCTATATAAACGTACTATATGCCTATCCCTTAACTTTGTTATGGTGCAGTTATTTATATGAAAGAGCAATAAAATATAACATTACACATTATATAAACAATAGAAGTTTTATATTGCTTATAAACTGCATGATATAAATATGTCCAAGTAAATATGATATTTTTTTGGCAATAATTTGTTTAAAACAAATAAAATCGTTTTTATAAATATCGATTAATTAAAAATTATATTTTATAATACTATATAAGGAAAACAGAAAATACATCATAAATCTACACAGCGCTTAATCGCTTAATTTAAAAACGCGCCCAATGGGCGGGTTTCTAAATTCAACACACTCCACCACTGATGTACATCCAAAATGACGTCAAAACAATCCATTGGTGGATGCTAAAGCAACTGTTTTTAAATTCAACACATGCACATCAAGATGGCTGACTGTTTGGATGTTATTTTATCTTCTGCTTCTAGTCAATTTTTAATACAGACATAGGAAATTATATTTTCAAATGCAAAAAAATATCTGTTGTAGAACTATCAACAGACAGAGCATAAACTGATCCTCCAATCTTTAGATTTATTTTTCGCATGGAAGCAGCCATCTTAAAAAATGACGTCAAAATCTGTATCCACCAGCGTCAACCAAACAAATGTGGTGAGTTAGTGTTGAATACACCAGTGATGTCACGGGTGAATTTACAGTTTAACAAACATGGTTTACATCACTGGTGGAGTGTGTTGAATTTAAAAACACGCCCATTAGAATCAAGGTCCTTGATTAGAACAAAAGAACCATGCAATGGAACCGTGATTAGAACATAAACAAGATAATGAACTTCAGATATAGAGCATTGTATAAAATTATTATTATTTTAGAGTTCAAATATATGGCGAATTCTATTTTATATTACTGATTAATTTTATATTCGAGTTAATAATTCATTTTTATAAATATTATAACTTATTAAAAGTTCACATGATTCTTTAATAAAGAAATTTTTGATGCACATATTTTTAATAAAATTTCGAATTACAGTATTGTATATTGAGATCAATAATTTATATTTTATAAACGTGTTCATTAAATAATTGGAATTTTATTTTTTTAGCCTACTTTCTAAGGAAATGGAGGCTTATAAGATCTGGCCAATGACTGTCCGTCTGCTGTGTCCCTCACTTATAATTTTTGAACTAATTAGCAGATTTTCATATAATTTGGTAACGATGTTCTGCCATTAAATTAGGTGCCGCATTCTTTAATCCTGCAAAAAAGAATTTCATTTTTACTACAATTTTAGTTTATATTAATATCAAGAGATGGCGCTAAGCGATAACAGTGTTGAAGTATAGAGATAACATGAATTGCTTAATTTCTTAACAAAGCGCCTCAATCTCAGTGTATACCATAATGACATCACAGTCTCTATGTGAAATCATCATGCCATAACAATCAATGATGTCACAAAACTCCGATAAGGTGTGACGTCGTATGACGTCATCATATCAGTGACGTGACGCCATCCTGATATCTATGCTGGTAAAATTAGAAACCCAAAACCAATGGAATTCATTTAATGGAGTCCATTGGTTGAATGAAAAATATACGACATCTTCGGAAAGTAGGCAATTTTAGTTCTTTCTGAAAACTTCTTATATTAAAATTATTACATAAAATGATATAAATTCAGTATGGTAATACTGAATTTATAATACAGTGGACTCGCGTTTTTACGAACCTCCAATTTACGTACTACATGTTTTTACGAACTATTTAGTTGGTCCCAAAAAGTCCCTAATGTTAATTAATACCATTCCTATTTTACGAATTTTTTTCGGGGTTCGTACGAGTTCGTAAAATCGAGAGTCCACTGTAATTAATAATATATTTAGTTAAAATAAAAAAATATTAATTATTGATTTAGAAATAAAAATTAGTTAAATTGAAATTAATCTGATGAAAACAGTTTTTAATCAAATCCAATTTTTTAGAGGCGTAATTTTCTATAATTATTTATATAATTTTCTATAATTTTCCATAACAAAAATGTATTTACATCAAATATAAAATTAAAAATACCGATTAATAATTTATAAAAAAAATCATAAAAGAAATTAAAATTAAAGCGTTACAGCTCAATTAGAGCATTTAATTTAAATTTATAAAGTCATCCGTTAAACTTAACTTCAAAATTGCTTAGTACTGTACATGGATTATCCAAAGTGAAGGAATTGCGGTGAAACTTAAAATGAAGGGATTGCGATGAGTCTTTAATTCGGAATGTTTTTTTATTCTGGATTAAAGACTTTCAGTCTGTATTATGTGATGTGATATCGATAAATAAATTTGTTTTACCTTGTGTATGATATGATATGAACTTCATATCATATCATACACAACAAGTGACATCTGAATATCTGTAACTCCACACACTGTCGTTTCGTGATATCATCTGTTGAGTCATATAAACATCAAGCACTGATCTTCTGGGACATCAGTGCTTGATATCCCAGAAGGTCAGAGCCGGATTTGCATTTTTGGGGCCCTAGAACGAGCAAGACTTTGGGGCCACTAAAAATAATAATTATCTCTGAAATAACTTATAACTTCATTATAACTTATAACGAACAAAAATTCAAATCAGCTCTTCTAATTTTAATGGCTTCTTATAACTTATAAGGAACCTTTAAAATTTTACTTTCTATCTAGCACTTTAATAAAAACCCATTTTTTATTGTTAAAAGTTTATAAAAGTTGAAAACAGATTAATAGTTTTGGGGGCACTAGTATCGCGGGGCCCTGGGACTCGGCCTATAGGTAAATCCGGCACTGCAGAAGGTCATCAATTAGGGCGAGTTCCAAATCTCAACAGAGTAATCAGTGATGAGTGATCAAGCCAATCAGTGTTGAGTTAATCGCACAAGTTTCTTGCTGATTGGTTCTGATCACTCATCACTGATTAGTCTGTTGAGATTTGGAACTCACCTTTACATTGATAGCCATTGTTATATTGTATATTGGAAGTATTGTGACGTCACACACTGATGACGTTTAGGAATTCATCCATTGTTTACACTACTGAACATTTGTGATGATTGCATATTTTTGATTGCACACAAATAAATTTGTGTGCAATCATCGCTACATCCACACCACAATGACACCACACAATCCGACGATTGTGACGTCATATACACTATTACTTCAACTAAAAAGGTATTTTTATAAATATCTTATTGAAATTCCATATAACTCTGTTCTTATTGTAGATTTTCAAAATTAGAAAAAAAAGGAAAATTTAATGATAAAGAGTAGTAACATCTAAAAGTCATATGCAAAATAATCCTCATATATCTAGGATTCCCAACGCCGTACAATTCTAATAAAGGACACCCGTCGATATATATATCGATGAGGACATCGCTGCCAAAAATCTATAATTTTTCATTTTAAAGATAATATATACCTTTATGTACAAATAAAAAAACAAAGTGCAATTTAATAGTAATCTTTTTTGTTTTTATTTTTAGAAAATAAAAAGTATTTGACAAAATAAACAAATTTAATGTTGTAGGAACCAACAATTCTATTTAATAAACAATTCAATTCATATATATAAATAAATGTATTAAAAGAAAATTCTAGATGAGATCTTTCAACGTTTGAGCATGGTAACCAAAGCTGAATAGAATATTAAGCGTAGTAACTCAACGTTAATGTTGTAGGAACCAAACAATTCTATTTAATAAACAATTCAATTCATATATATAAATAAATGTGTTAAAAGAAAATTCTAGATGAGATCTTTTAACGTTTGAGCATGGTAACCAAAGCTGAATAGAATATTAAGCGTAGTAACTCAACGTTAAAATAAGTCGCGATATTGTAGCACCAGCAATGTAGTAGTGATTGATGACGGAACCAACAAACGTAGTGCTTGTAGAGAGGCTTTTTGAAAATTTATTTTAGTATTATATTGAAAAACTAAGATTCACAAATTCGATTTACTAGCTCCTAATACTTTCATTAAAAATATATCTAGCTGCTTATTCATAGCATTTAAAATCCAGAAAAAGTTTCTCAGGAAGAAGTAATTTCGTTTGTCGTTATCTAAGCCTTCTTGGTCTACTTCGAAGTTGACATTCGAACATCGACGTAGACTAATTAAATAACGACAAACGTAATTATTTTAATTACCTCTTCCTGATAAACCTTTCCTGGATTCTAAATGCTATGAATAAGCAGCTAGATATATTTTGAAACTAAATATTCAGACAGCAAACGATTAATTCAGCCACCAACCGCTACGATCGCTGGTCAACGACGCTACAAATTGCTTCATTGAGGTTGGACCGTTTAATATTCTACTCAGCTTTGATGGTAACTAAATTGAACTTTATACTCATAGATAGCAACATATCTGTGAGTGTGAAACTGTGTGAAATGATAAAATTAAGCGGAAATTTTAAGACCTTAAATTATTCACTGTAATTTTAAAGCATGAAACAGATATCAAGACGCACGGCAGTGCGCCGAGCCAAGTTCGCGCGGTCCACACCGTGTGTATGGGCCAAGTTCGCGCAGTCCACACCGTGTGCCAAGTTCGCGCGGTCCACACCGTGGGCGGACCCTAGGCGGGGCCTACCTTGCCTATGGCAGTGCGCCGGGCCAAGTTCGCGCGGTCCACACCGTGTGTATGGGCCAAGTTCGCGCGGTCCACACTGTGTGCCAAGTTCGCGCGGTCCACACCGTGGGCGGACCCTAGGCGGGGCCTACCTTGCCTACCGCCTAGGGTCGGCCCTGCGCTGAAACAAATGCAACACGAAACAGAATCAAGATACAAGAAAAAAGAAATTTTAAATAAGCCCGTTTATTCATATAAATTCAATATAGTGTGACATCTTCAGTAGTTTACCTGATAAGTTTTACAATTTTATTAAGTTATTTAGCTATCTTAGATTATTATTTATTTAGTGTTTGTTACATATAATAACTTAACAAAAAGTATTGATATCTCAACAAAAACATAAATGTGAAAAATGGCCAAGTTCTATTCTACCAGTTTGGCCACCAAAAAGAGTAGAGATATAAAACAGGCGCCAAGTTCCATTCCAACCCAATGTCGAAAAATGAGATTTAAATATTGAAATAATTCAATTCAGTATCACATCTTCAGGATTTTACTTGGCAAGTTTTAGAGTTATATTAATTTATTACTCAGACTATCATAGATGGACCTGCAATGGCCGATTTAAATAAAAAAAAGACAGAAAATTGGTCTGAGGAAGTTCATGTACTTCTTGATCTCTGGAGAGAGAATATTTATGGTTACGTCGAGCAAAATGCAACGATTCTGACAAGTCCTATATCTGACTTGTCAGAATAGAGTGACCTATATCTGCTAGATTTACATATTGCCAATCAGAAAAAATATAAGCGATTTTGCAATTAAGTATAATACTAAAGTTAACCTTATAAATTATTTCTTCAATTTATTAAAATAATTGTTTACTACAAGAAACTGTATTAAAATTTAACTGTAATTTCACACAGCATAATTTATAATGAGAAGTTTGAACACGAGTGTGCGATGTAATTGTTTTAAGGTGGTTATAAGTAAATCAGTTTAATTTAACTAGTGTGAACGGCTAAGAAATCTGGTTTGTTGAAAGCTGGTTTAAAATAAGTCGGTTTACGAATTAAGCCCGCTTTCTTTGTACCGTGTGAATTGGGTATAAGCCTGTCATTCCGTTAGGTTAGTTAAGCCGAAATAGCCTCATGGAATATTTTTATTCTGGAGGCGGTCACTTATAGAGCCGTCATCATCACAGGCTGACTAACATCCATGATGGAGTCAACCGGAACGATGGGTTTCTTCGGGCCGGGCCCAGATTTCTCCTGAAAAATTGGAGGAGTGGGACCCCCGGATCCTCCAGAATGTTATGCCACAACTTTACCACGCAGCCATCGGGCTGACCTGTCATTCCGTCAGTTTCCGGTTCCCCATTTTGTTCTGTGAAGTGTTCGTTATCCGAACATGTGTTCGTTAACCGAACATAAAAATCTTTTCCGGTTCCCCATTTTGTTCTGTGATGTGTTCGTTATCCGAACATGTGTTCGTTAACCGAAATGAGGTGTTCGTTATCCGAACATGTGTTTGTTAACCGAACATAAAAATCGGGAAAAACCACTGTTAGTTCCATGAGGTGTTCGTTATCTGAACATGTGTTCGTTAACCGAACATAAAAATCTTTAAAAAAGTGTTCGTTAGAATTTATTCGTTAACTGATCATCCACTGTACAGTACTGTATATGATCAAGTATATTTTTGAAACGAATAAATTAAAATTTCAAAGTGCAAAACAAACTTAATAAATTTATCATAAAATAAATAAATATTTTACGGATAATTTAATCTTTTGATTTAGTTCAATTTTTGAACGGAATGATTTTGAATCAGTAAGTTCTTCTTTGGGGTAATATGGAGGGAATCAGTAAGATATACTGACTTGAAGATTTGAGAGAATCAAAAGAATTGAATATTTACAAAGATGATTTGATGAATCATTCATCAGATCATCATTGATGGATTGGTTTCTGAAATCAATAGATAACAATATTAGAAGTTTAAGTGATTATACTAGCTATAACAGAAGTTGAGGTAACTCGAAAAGCTTTAAGTAACTGAATCATCAGTCATTCAGTTCACTTAATTGAATTTTTGTGATTGAATTAATAGCCCATCACCAATCTACATCTAATGTACTTGTAACATGACGAAATTAACAAAAGTTGATGTTATACAATAAAAACAAAACTTTATAAGAAAATTAAGTTTTACATAATATTTTCCGTTTCTGGAGTATACTTATATGAATTTAAATGCTGATAGCACTTAAAACGAATTGCCAAATCTCATTACTTATTATACTTATTATACCCCTATGTTTATATATAATTGGAACTTTAAAATAGTTTTATAGTTAGAACTTTATATTAATGATTTAGTAGATTTTCAATATTGTTAAATTGGTTATTATCTCATTTGTAATATCTGTCATTTTTGATCAAATAAATAATAAATTATTTTAACACCGATGTTTGCAGGAAGTTTATATACACAATTTCAACAAATTACAAATAAATAAAAATATATTTACATTAGATTTAATTTCTGGCTTCATCTTCTGTGCAACACAGGTCATTTTTCGAATCACACATAAAATATTCAAGTAGTAATATTTTACTTAAACACTACTCTGCTAATTTTACTTAGCTATTTTATATATTAAAACAAGTTTTAATTCGTTTAAAACTTCAATTAACACGAATTCAAAGTAATTTACAATTTTCTATGGAATGTCGCAGCTATCCAAATTCGTCTGCTTTTTATAAAGCGCCATCTGTTGAAAATAATATTTATAATAGAAAATTTTTTTAGTAAATTAAACAATTTAAAAAAAAAAAAATTTTTTTTTGAGTGTTTTATTTTCTTTT
>AYEL01088366.1:0-46660 GCA_000484575.1 Olivierus martensii
AGCCAGCCCAGGGCTGGCTTTCAGTGTCCGGCAACCCTTTTCCTGTGGCAAGGAAGCGACCCGACGCACTTAAGCGAAATGATTTATGGAAGCGAATGTATTATTAAAGGCCATCCATGCCTCCACTCGCAAACATATTTTATTAATATCCAATTTTCGGAATTCGATGCGTTTTAATATCGACCGGAATTCGAGACATAGATTCAAAACAGGTGGCCAATGTGGGAAGTATTTTATTAGACATAAGTAGGAGGATAGGATTCGAGATACACGTCGTCTAAATACGTGGATGTAGACGCCAGAATGACGGATGCTCTCCGATTATTAGTTATACGTGTTTACAACTCTAATCTAATATTAAACAATTTTTCACCCTTAAAAAAAGCAAGATTAAGTGCCCTCGTTCCTCCTCCCCTCTCTTGCTTATTAAAATCGGGTTTTCTATACCGTTATTGTATGCGTGATTTACTCCGTCTTTTGTAGATTTTCTTCCCACCCGTGCCTGGGGCGCCAAAAAGGGTGGAAAGAATAGTCACTGTAACTACCAGCTCTCTCATCGGATAAGTTAGTTTTCCCCGTATATAGACCCTTTATTTCATACCTGACTCCATTTTAAAAGATTCAATCAGAGGAAAGGAGTAGGTCCGGTCGACAGAGATTGGAAATGATGTTTACACAGCGTCATTACGAAATTTGTTGACTGAAAATTACGAGAAAGTTCTCTTAATCCTTTGAATCCCACTAATCCTCTGAAAATACATTTTAGCTATTAATTCAGGAAGAATAATTATTGGATTAATGCTCGTTTGCTTTTTAAACAAAAATCGTTTCGCCCGATAGATATTTCCGATCAATAATAAGAAATCCGTCTACTTCCATGTTTTTTTTTTCTTTTTATAGATCTTATCAGAACAAAAATATTCTTTTCGTATTTTACTATAGTTTCTACAACCTTATACCTTTATTGTTATTTAAGTATCAGCTGTTTCTACTGTCTAACGTGCAATTCGTTTTTGGAGAATTCCGATCACTCTTTGTTAGATGCAGCGATGTGACTAACTTTTGGACTACGCGATCAGTCCAGAAATTGATCTCTTTCTAGTAAAATTGGTACCGATCGATAGGGGGGATCGAGACACGCAGAATACACCTAATGAACTAGGAGTCAAAAGTCAAAGGTTAACGAGATATAGAGGTTAAAAGTTTCACTGGCGGCATTGGGAGCAGAGCACGAGAATGGGACGCGTCGCGTCGCACACCGTAGCGAAGCGTCAAATCACATGCACTGTGAAACTTTGAGCCTCTATATCTCGTTAACATTTGACCTTTGACTCCTAATTCATTAGGGTTATTTTGCGTGTCTCGATCTCCCTATCGATCGCTACCATTTTTGCTAGATTTTGCAGTGTATACAATTGTACCGTTTGGGCTAACCGTCACAGTCGTGGGTGTTACACGAAGCCATAGTTACACCGCTAGTTAGATGCTAGGAAACAAAACATATATCCCTACGATTTAATTGAGTAACAAGTTTCGTAATATTCGGAGTTCAAACTCCTCTCTAAAGTGAAAAAAAAAAAAAAAATCCCGATAAACGTATCTTTTGTAGTGGCGCATCCAACGAGAAGGTTGCCTAGCTGCAGCTTCCCAACAATAAATTTTTTAATTAAAATCATTTTATACAAAACAAAAATTAGTTGTTTTTTATATACAGGAATTTTACTGTTAAATAAATATAATTTCTACAGAAAACAGCATAATTTAAAGCAATATTAGTTAAACTTCTAGAAGTTTTGGTGGATAATATACAATCACATAAAAAATTTCTGTGCGCGCTACTCTTCTTTGTGATAATTTATACTGGTTACAGTTTAGATGGTAACAACTACAGTAACGGCATACTTGCTCGTTTGCTCCTTTGCGTAAACAGCACGTTTGATGGAAATCGTAGTAACGGAGAAAGAGATAATTCTGTTTTAAAGGCACGAATTATTTCTTCTGGAGTCGATTTTTGGCGGAATGTAAATATTTTATTAATAGTCTCCGATAGTATTCCAACTTTCTTGCTCTCATTCTGCTAATACTGTATTCTCTAATGGGCTAAAGATCCGGATGCTATTCTTCCGACACGCGAAGATAAAGAAGAGCAAGATGAAAACAGAATATTCCGACAAAGAACTTCTGAAATTTATCATAAATAAAGTGATATAAGAAGAGAGAAAAAGTAGTCTAACCTTTAAAATGAAGGATATTCTCCGCTGTGGGAATAGAATATCGGGATGACGCACTTAACGGGTCGGGTCGCCGTTCTTCTTTAATTATTATTCAAACGTGGGGGCCGCTGGCCTTTCTCGCCATTTACTGATTTACTGCTAAAATAAAAATAATAAAAAAAAAAATATGAAAGAATATGGATAGGATGAAACACTATTACGTCACGGACGCACTCCAATAGACGGTGGATCGGGTAGTACACGTGATCCAAATAATTTATATATATAAAGGGAGCGTATGCCACCCCGATACCTTCAGAGCAGTCGAGTTGCGCCGTACTGGACTCACCTTACGTTCGTAATAAGGTAAGAATTATGAATATTAAGCCGCGTTTTATTACTTTTAGGATTTACGAATTCTCTCTCTCTCTACGCTCGTTTCTTTCGTCCAACGAATACCTTCCGCGATCGACAATTCGAATCGAAGAAAAATTTCGTCTTTCGCGCCCTCGAAAAGTTTCTCAGACTCCCTTATTTCGTGTAATCTTCTCTTATAAAACAATGAAAAATTCGTTCCAGTCTTAGATACTCAGAAAGTTTTCCTTCATAATTATTTTTTTTGGAGGAGACTTCCCAGAAAAAAATGTGTTAAAAAGTCAAAAAATACTTTAAATGTTGGACAACACACTAAATTATCCGTTAAAATTAGAAACATGAGCCCGCTTTTCTGTATATACGGTATTTTAGAGTGGTTATATATATACAAAGTCATATAAAATATGGAAAAAAAACATGAAGATATATAAAAAGTTTGCGAAGGAGAGGTCATTTTCCGTTCCGATAGAAAGTGAAGAGAGGAGGGAGAAGAGAACAAACAGGCGATGGAGACAAATATCGATTTGGAAAGGATAAACAAATTTATTTCCGAAGACTGTTTATCGGGCGGACAAATTCCCAAATACACAAAGTGGGCGCGCGTTAATCCCCGTTCCGAGTTCAATTAGGCAAAATCGGAATCGAAGAAAAGGTAAGATAGAAAAAAAAAAGGATTGACATTTTAATGAATCATCCAGTATCCGTTCGGGTCTGCGACCTTACCGATGGGAACTACATAACGAAGATCCCAAAGATAATCCTAGGACTCGGATGGTCTCATTTACTCTTCGTTCGGGACGGGATAGCCCACGGAGGACTTCTTCTGACTAGGAGGGCAGGAGCGTCGTCATCGGCTGACAAACTGACAGTCTCACCTGTCCTGGTTCCATTATATCATTCGTCCAATTTCCGTCGGAATTCCATTCGGAACAGAAAATAGCTCTTCGACGGAAATTGTCAGATCATACAAATCTCCACCCTTTCGAATCCGAGAAAATCCGAACAAGGCAAAAAAAAAACGGATTAAGGTACAGAACCGATCAGATAGTTAGGCAAATATCTTGATGGGTTATATATATAGAATTTTATGATGTAAATGTGTCTGCATCCAACAGGTGCAATCCAGATATCGGTCTACCAGCATTCTCTCCTCTTTCGAGCCCCAAAATACGATAGTAATTATTGTAGCGAGAAAGAGAAACGGTTGCTGAAGAAAAGATAAAACGACATTTTTGTCATTTTACGTATTTATCTGGCGAAATAATTAATTCCTCGAAAAATGATAAATGGAGGTGGCACTAATCCTCGTCTTTTGTCTTAGAACAGTTTCTTCAAGCGTATGGATCGGTCGACCCGAGTCGATAGTTGGTTTGCAGTTACAAAGCGTAAGGCCGACCCCCGCTTAGCCTTGGTCGGCCTCATCTGCAGGCAAAAATGGATGGCTCTTCCGAGGGCCCGCTCCATTATCGACTATTACGGGGCTACTTAATGTTGGACTCGGGGGAAGCGGACGATCTTTAGTCGAAGGGGAGCGCTAATCCGACGTCGTTTCCCAGACAAAGAACTTCCATTTATCGTAATTTAGGACGCCAATCCCGGAAACAAAAGAATGTTAACAAAGGATGCGGATCGGCCGGTGGTGCCTTTTAATTAAAGCCCGCTGGCCGCCCACCTCTGGTGGATGGTGTCGGGCCGTGTCCCTCTGGCCACCAGATGGAAATTACGTGTCCGGTGTCTCCCGACGGACTATCGATGACGTCGGTTGAGTGACAGACACCGGGTTTAACTCGGTCTTTCTCTTTACAGCCTAACTATGAGGTGGACTCGGCAGATATGCGTGCTACTGTGCTACTTGGTCTCTGTGCACGCTCTGGACTGCAGGTAAGAAGTATTTAATTGTGACAGATTTTTTTATATTTTTCTTCTTCTACGAAATGGTCGACAGGTGCCATCAGTCCTCCTACGAAAATATTCTTGGCCCCGAGGCGCTAAGGATACTTTTCTTCGATATCATTTAGTGTTTTTCTTGTAAAAGACCCGATCTTCCTCGCATTGACAGAGGAAAATTACGGGGATTAAGTGAAAGATGGCTGTTTACCGACGGAAGATGAATAATAGAGAAGACGATCCACTTAACTCTCCGTCCTCTATCAAATATTCATCTGTTTCGCCGTCCTCCGGCTCATCTTTCGATTCAGTCGCCTTCCCCACTTTAAGCCGGACCATTCCGACACCGTTCTTAATCTCGTTTGCCGAAAAGACGAAAAACTGTTTTGGCAACGGCATCCGTAACCCGATAATTTCGGAGTTTTAACTATTCAGGTTAGTTAATTTTGCAATATCTTCCGTAAAATCGCTTCTTAATTCCAATCGGCAGAAAATAAGGAACAGATCTGGATCCTCTGTCCTGTATGCGTAATAGCGAGAAGCGAATTTTGTTCAGGAAGGGGTTATCGGGTCAGCTGCGTACTTGGTGTGACCTTTTTTTTTCGTCGCTTAAGAATTTCTAGCCGGTCAATTGAATTAGGAGTGGGCCGACTGCCAAAAGCAAATAGACCTTTTTTTTTCGTTGCTTAAGAATTTCTAGCCGGTCAATTGAATTAGGAGTGGGCCGACTGCCAAAAGCAAATACAATTTTCATCAATAAGAAAGCGGCGTTTAAGTATTGAACCGGTGAATAATAGATTGTTTACTTTTAAACCGGGCGCTTCCTATAAATTTTAAGTAGTTTTCAGTGCGATGTAGTGGCAGAAAAATTCGGATTTAGGGAATATCGGGTCTTTCGTCCAGATTTTTCCAAAAACGACATTTTCGGGACCGCCGATTTTTTAGTAAAAGCAGAAACATCTATAGTTTACACACCTCTTTATTTTACCTACGTTTTATAGAAATAAAACGCGCATCCTTTCAGTATTGACGTCAATTGGATACGAATTTGGCAACCTTAATGTTTAAATTTATTAAATAATAGCCATTTTATTCCATTCCTAACAAAAAAATAAGCAAATTTATCTTATTTTCTATGATATCTAACATAGAAATCAATCAACCAACTAACAAATGATTTTCGCTATGTTAGATCCACCTTTAACGATAGTTAGAAAAAAGTTATGCACATTTTTGCTATTCAATACATAATTCTGATAGTCTAGCAATCGAATTTGATAGACTTTCGTTGTACTAACAACGAAAATTTCTTTCTTTCGCTTTTCCAATCGATCCTTCTCATAGTCTGTACCACAAACTTTCTTTACCCTCCAAAACTATTTTTTCAATTACTGTGAAAAATTAAAATTTAAACTTACATTTCGATTCATAATTCTAACACAATTTCCGTGGTATACATCTGTAATTCCCAATAGTACAATTTCGAAGGCAGGTATCAGCCGGATGACTGCTTGGTAAGACATCTACTCGCACCTCGAAGATCAAAGACCGATTCTGAGTTTCATATCTCAGATTTTTTCGGGGAATCCAAATTTCTCTCATCGATCTCCATTCTATACCTTATTGGTCATCTATCGGGGTTAATAAACCGCTGTTTGTGGGCTCTATAATGATTCCGCCACTTAATATCTAATAAAAATGAGGAAGTAGTTCCATTATTTTCAGGCAAACAATGGATAAAATTTGGTGGTTTTGATACTTTAAGCAATATCTAAACATAGAGCTATATAGTTAAAGTTTTGTTACAGTAGAATCATATTAGTTTCTATGGGTAATTGGTACAGCTATGGCATTTGTTATACCAAGCATTCACGAAAATATGGCACAACTTATTCTTTTTCCGATGTAACCATTGAAATATCGCCATATTGTCATTAAATTGAATTGATTTTGTTTCATAAATTAATTATAAGAATTTTTGGAGAAAAATAGCCCGGTTGGTTAAAAGAAACAAAGACATTTCAGAGTTTTCTGATCTGAAAGAAGTAATTTATAGAAAAGAAGAATAGTTTGGTACATCTCGAAGTAATTTATACCAGATTTCCATTCATTTACATTCGACACAACAACTTTAAATGTTTTTCTGAACTAGAAGAGAGAGAAGTGAAGAAAACCAGAGCATCTTCAATTATCTGTATTATCTTGACTGGAATGTGAGTCAGGATATTGGCTCTGTTTAGACTGGTTAGCAACTAAGTCAGAAGAAACAACGAAGACTAGGTTAGTTATTTATTACTTAATATTTCTGGTTATATTTTAAGTATTTTACACTATTTTTAATTAACCCATTCAATAAATTACTTAGTGACGGGACTTTGTTTGATAACTGTGTGAGGAAAATCTAGGACAAGATACAAGTATTTTTAAGGGAAAGGTTTATCGAGATTCATTGTGATTCTTCGGACAGAAAAAGTCGAAACATTAAGCATAGTCATTCTACAAATTGCAAATCTTTGAATAAAGTTTATATAATCGTATTATGTAGAAAGGAGTAATTTTTGATGTGCTAATAAGTAATAAACTCCAATTATTCAGAACTCAATTCAACTTAGAAAAATTCACAAAAGCTTCGTTATTGTATAAAATATTTTTATCATAAAAAAAAAACATTTTTAGCTAAAAACATAGAAAGTATTCCATGCGAAATTCGGTAGTATAACTAAAACTAATTTAATCTGAAAGCACATAATATAAAAATTTTTTATTTTATTTAGAACTTAATTGATATTAATCTTTATTTTATAAAGTGCTATTAAGTCTTTAAACAGAAAAGGTATTGAAGGCGATAGACCGTTTTAACGAGTTTCAGATAAACAATTCAGACTAGTTTGTATAATGAATATTTTAAAACATTGCATGACAGGAAAATATATATATATTTTTTTAATTTTTCTTTTTTGATGTATTCTAATCATCCGTCTTCAGTACAAACAATTATCGCAATGAATACTGTACCGTAAAATTACTTCTTCTAATAGACATCCTTTAAAAGTTTCCTTTGATTTATTTTCTTACATAATGTCTGAAGAGCCATGTTTTTTTAGAACTTGTGCGACATCTATAAATAATATTTTTTTATGTTAAACTTTAAAATAATTTATTTTTTATAACGATCCATTATAATAATCATTACGATTAAATTCCTCGTTATTATTTTATGGGATGTTTCAAAACTGAATACCAAAAATAAAACAGCATATTCTGGCATTCAAAACAAGTAAAGGCTTGATAAAATATGTACACACACTTTTCTAAGAAAGCTAGAGGGCGGTTTTGATGAAGTCAACAAGAACTTAATTGATTAAGGTAATTGCGAAAAGTTACTTAAATTTTATGTAACGAACAATAATTAAAAAAAAAAAAATATATATATACACTGTATATCCAACAACGTGTCTTTTCTGTTTCAAATAAATATATATTTTTTTAATTGGTATATTTTTAAAATATAACTAGATAACAATGGTGGTAATAAAGCGGTATGATTCTACTTTGACTGCCTCGCGTTTTCGCGGCGCCGAATGCACATATTAAATGATTACGTGATCATATTATCATATACTGTGATGAAGTAGATGTTAATACCATTCACATGCATATTAACATCTACTTTATTGAGCATGAAAAAAGTGGCAGGCATTAAGGCACGCTATAACGCGACTTATCATTCATAGACGCGTCGCGCTAAGGTCGGACGCGAATATGTGTGGTAGCCAAGGTAGAATCCTACCGCCTTGGTACAATTTTTGCCCTACTGAAACATGGCGAAAGTGGCACAGGTCGAAAGGGGGACCGAAACATTAAAAAAATCCCTAGTGGACTAGGGGTGAAAGGTTTACGAGATACAGAAGCGTCTAGGCGACATAGCGGAGAACTGGAACGGGACGCGTCGCGTCGCAGACTGCGGCGAGGCCAGGCACAACGTCAAATCGCATGCACCGTTTGCAACCAACGGAATTTTGCGGCTCTATATCTCGTAAATCTTTGACTCCTGATCCACTAGGGATTTTTTGGATGTTTCAATTCCTCTTTCGATCTGTACCAATTGTTCCTTCGCCTCCTCTTCATTCTCAAATGTGTCAAGTTGGGCGGCCTACTCTTAAATTTTTAAAAATTGTACAGGTAGTGCAAATTAAAAATCGGTAGTGCCACGTATTATCAAAGTTTCGACATTAGTGGGCGTAATTACGTGTTTCATAAAGGGTTCTAGTAGATTCGTCCAGCTTGACGTCAAGTTATGCAGACTTCATTTTGAAATTTTTTTAATGTCCATCGTTAGTGTCACATTAGTAAAAATAGATCCTCAAAGTTCTAACGTCAATACGCGTAATTACGCATTTTATGACAACTTTTACTATAATATCGCTTCACGTGATATCTCGCGACTGAATTTGATCGCTCGCGAGTGATGTAATGATCGCTTTGTTTCTCTTCGCGTGTTTCTCTGGCTTTATTCGTTACAAGTGCCGAAACGTTAATATCCTAGCATTAAATTTACATATATTATATGTATTCATAATTATAATATTCCTAACATTTAGCATTTCATAATTGTTACACGTTAATTATGAGACTATACATTATTAACGTTTCATAATTGTTGATATATTTAATTTACGAATGTCTAAACAATCTGTCGGAAGCGTTATTTTCGAATAAAGATAATATTATGTACATATTACATTATATTACGCAAATTTAAATACAGAACTAACGTCTATCTATCACAGTTTCAACACCTGTAAGCGAGATAGAAATACGCGAGGAGATACAAGGCATCTCGTGCGAGAGCTTTCAAATTCTGTCGCGAGCTATCACATTGACGCGATATTATAATGAAAGTTGTTATAAAAAGCGTAATTACCCGGCACTAACCTCTTGGAACGTAGAGGTTCTATGGCATCAATATAGCATTAACGACTGACAATAAAAAATTTCAAAATAAATAGTAACTTCTAATAATTTCACTTAACGTCAGGTTGAATAGCTTACAAGAATCTTTATAAAACGCGTAATTACGCGACACTAATGTCTAAACATTGGGAACTTTTAGCATTCTACGTGTAATTTGACATATTGTCTATGTCTCATTCTCAATTAATACAGTATTTATCGCAAATTCAAGAAACTTTGCACATAAGAAGTAGGCTATAAGGGAAAAAAGAAAGGAGAAGTAGTGTCTTTTTTTTTCCTTTCCTCGTTTCTCTCTTTTTTTTTCTTATTATATTTTATTATACTCGTACATACTAGCCACAAACTGTGAACTGCACATTAAGAAGGTTGCAGATTGTTAGATAAAAGTGGTTGCATCAGATATGCAAATGAAAACATCGCTTAGAGAAATGAGGAAAGGGGCAAAATTTCTACAACTTGTTTGAAAAAGCAATTTCACATTAGATATCCGTTATGAATGATAACAATTTTCACGAAACGTTTTGTTTAGTTTGTTCTAATGCTATTATAGTAACAGATAAACCATAAAAAATTTTGATAAAACTTTGTTTTGAGGCTTCTACATCATATTGTTAAACATAAGCTTAGATACAGTTTAGAAATAAGCTGTATCTTAGCTTAAGTTTAAAAATGTCACTGCATAATAATATTTAATTAACACTTGCAATGCTAATACTATATATTTCATATAGCCAAAAAAATTTACGTTTTCTGAGCCGAAATAAAAAACATATAAAATTAATATGAAATTATGTTTAAGAAATATCTGTAACTTAGGAAAATTTGCTCACTTGGGTGAGTTTACTGCAACCAAGACTAGGGGGTTTACTGCATACAGCATATAGTATTTTTTAAATATATTTTAAGAGATTATACGTCTGTTATATGTGTAGCCTTTTAAAGTATATTCATATCAAATCATTTTCTAATAGATTTTAATATTTTATGGAGAGAAATATCATTAATTTAGATTTTGACAGTCATCCAGTCTTATCGATTTCCATAATATTTTTTTTTTTCTAACCTTCCGTCACAGAGTCTCTAATTTCTTTAGATTATTTTTGAAATAATCCGTACTGTATATATGCCAAAATAGTGTGTAAAAATTCGGATTTAATTTAAAAAGAAATCACAATTTTTGTGACAATTTAATTTAATTCAGCGATTATATTTTCTTTGGTTTTTTCGTGTAAAATAAAAGTAGGAAACCGTGAACTTCTTTGCTTTAATATGTGCAATGTGTATATTAATTGATCTTTATGAATAAATATAAGAAAAATTTTATAATATGCGATAATTTTTATATATTAGCTAAAATCTTTATGAATATGATCAAAACAAAAAATATTCGATATTTGTTGGAAAAGACATCTTTGAATAATATATAATCTAATTTGGTAAAAGATAGATTTCTTACTGGCATTACCTGTTTTGATGTTTTAGAAAAGATGCGAAATTGCTCTTCAATAAAAAGAGAAAAAATCGTCTATCATTCCTATTTATTCTTATTTCTTTAATTCCTCCTATTCCTTCCATTTTTTCTTCCTAATTCTTCCTGTATTTCCTATTTCTTTAATTCCTATTTATTCCTCCTAATTCTTCTTCCAATTCCTCCCATTTATTTCTCCTGAATCTTCCTCTAATTCCTATCTATTCCTTTATTTCAACAAAAAACGAAATCGAAAATATTAAATTTTAATTGGAAATTTAGAACGCACATTTACGCACATTTTACGCACATTTTTTATTATTGTTATTAATACGTTTTCTGCTATATTTATATAAAACGTGCTGTAGATTTTTAACATCAGTAAATCAGTTCGGAAATTTTTAACTGGTGGTTCTACTCCTTACAAGTCGATGGACATGTAACTTATTTTCGGATTTCATCTCAATAAGTAATAAATAAACTAACTAGCAATTTAATTAATGGAGGATAAATTATAACAACTTTTACCATCATTTTAAATCAGTGTTGTCCTATAAAAATTCGAAAATTGCCTGACTTATTTGTATTGCAATGTTAACCATATCATATTTTTTATTAATTTGATTAGTAAATAGAACGATTGAATATCTTAACTTACCTTCAGATTTTCATTTACCACGTTATTCTATCTTCGATTTCATCAAGGTTACTGTAGAAAAGATAGATTCTCACACCCATATGGTTTCAATCATCGATAATAGTTTCGCAACAAGATCACAAAGTCAGTTTTTATTAAAAAGTTTAGTCAGTTCACCAAAACAGATTGTTCATTCCTAGTATAATGAATTTAGTTTTCAAGTAAAAGCATGAATATTTCAAGACTGCGCTATCCAAAGAAAAGGATGAGTTCTTGAGATGAAAGGCTAATCAGAATCATATAGAATTGAAAATAATGGTTTTAAATATATAAATTCTGCCGCCGATACACATTTCTATCAGTCAAAATCAGTAATTTCTGCATACGAACTTGAAAAGCGCATGAAATCTGGATTCTTGATTTACCAATATAAATTTTAATTCTACATAAACTTTCATACATAATAAATAAAATCATCCAATACTCTATTTTCTGTTTGATTAGTTGATTGATCGGTTTGTTATGCCATCGAATCCACAAGGGATATAGGGCATTGCCAAGTATGTCCAAATGTGATTAAACGGAATAATAAATCATGGTCTAGTCAATGATGAAGTCAAATGGAAGGTCGAAAGATGTGTCATAATGGACTGGATATGATGCCGTCCCGAAAAAAAATCTGAATTTATTGGACTCATAATTAAACATGAATCTTCAAGGTGAATTTTCTTTTCGATAATGTATCAAATCATGGGATTTAAGAAGGAAACGCAATAAATTCAATACATGATTTTTTTAATTATGTTTTTTATATAATGAATGACGAGCATTGCTTTATGATTATTTTAAATTTGATAGTATGGTAGTGTGGGGAATGAATTATGGGGTGAGACGAACTAACCTAAGCTCAAACGTCACTATAAAAACTGGGGCTTGACCTTTTCACCTTGCTCTTCGCTGTGGAAGCAATGACGAAAGTGTGAACACGGAGGTTCTCCGGAAATAAAATTCATCTTGTGTGGTTGTTAGAATTCGAAGTTAATAAATTTTGATCACTCTTTACCTATTGTTTCAATGTAATACAAATATCTATCATTGTAATAGACCATGAAGTATAATTTTTTTTTATTGATGCTTAATTATGTTTGATCGTTTACATGTGGTTTTGTTAGCTGTAGATTAGTAGCTTTCGTGCTAGAATTTTTTTACCGTGATCCATGTAGTAGGGGTATAAAGAATCACTGGGAGTGAAGTGTTGAAACGTGAAAATAAAATATACATATTTATTTATTTATTTACCTATTTAATATTTATTTGTCGGATTATTATTGTACATTTTTAATCGTTCAGTCAAAGGTGGTTACTTTTACCCCCAACAAGCCCAAAGATTTCACAATGGCTTCAGTGCAGTACTTACAAAAGATAATTCCATGAGTATTGCGTTGGGTATCAGGGAAATGTTCTTTCACATGAGGGAAATATTTATTGAAATAAATTTAATGTGATGTGCTGTTCAGTAATCGTTTAGTCTTCCTACATCTCGAAATTCGTACGATTCGTTTGATAATGTATCGATAATGTATCATACATGTTATCACCCAACATGTTGGAGGAAATGAACCAAAAAGTGGGGTTACTTATTTTCCCCCCTATAAAATAACTATGGTTATTATTAGTTAAAATTATTTCTGAGCATAAAGTAGATGTTCCTTAAAGTAATAGCAATGGCATTTTAAAATTTGAAGCAATATTTTATTTATTTTTTGTTACATTTTCTCTGAACTTGGTTTCATTTCTCCCACACTACCATAATTATCTTATAGATATTCAATGTCAGAGAAAGCAATAAGTCTATAATAAGTCGGCCTGATTGACAACATGGAAATGCTTCGAATTTCCCCTCTAGTAGACCCTGGTTCGAGTCCGAGTCCAACTCTTTGAAAATTTGATTCATCCTCCATAGGGTTGGGCAGCCTGTGGAGGCTTGTTATAACCCTGTCACTTAGTAATCACCACTGATTGCAAAGTAGCTTCATCTGCTGATAAAAAAGCGTATTATAAATATTGTTTTTATTGCATTTCACAAAAATATTTGCGAATAAACTATTATTATGATAAAATTATTCTGTTCGATTCATAGATATGTGCTATGTAACTTTTTATAGATGCTTATGAATTTCTAGCATGATATTGATAAGAAATATCAAATACTTGGCCGATATATGGTGATCTCTCAGGAATAAAAGGATTCATTGGTGCAATCTACATTCAAACACACATCGCTATTTTCGAATGATTAAAGATCTGAAATTAAATACAGTCTACTTCATAAGAATTCTTTTCAATGAAGTGATCTTTTTATTGAATTTCACAAAAATCTATTTAATAATTCAATTTTTGTTAGGGAGGAAATTAGAAATTGAACGTTCGTTATTTTTAAAGGATGAAGTTGCAGGGTAAAGTGATGATTATAAGACTTCGATGTGTCACCAACGACATCATCTATGGCATGATATTTCTATTAAATTTTGTAAAAATCCATTAATTAGCTAAAAATATATTAAGAAACTCTCAGAAGTTTGTATATCTGTTATTTTTAAATAGTTGAAGTTACACGTTAACGATTGCATTTAATAGCAGAACATCACAATCAAATTTCACGAAAATCTAATTATTAGTAGAAATAACGGAAAAGAGACAACATGACGCTCTTATAATCCTCACATCGGCCGGATGATCGCGTGGTAATCTGGTAAAGCTTTGGCTTGTCACCCTGGAGGACTGGGTTCAAATCCGGGTCCCACACTTCCAGTTTTTCAGGAGAGGTCTGGATCCGGCTGTTGAACTCCATCCTTCAACCATCCGGTTGACCCTATCATGGGTGTTGGCCAGGCTGTGATGGGGTTTATAAATGGCCACCGCCAGTTACAGAATATCCCATGAGGATATGGCGGCTTAATCTAACTAACTTAACCTAATCTATAATCCTCACTTTCCTTCTTAGAAAAGATTCAGAATTATGATTATTAAAAACGAATAATAGATTTTAAATCAAAATTTTAAAATATATTATTTGTTGTAAGATTTGCCAAGTATTCATTCTGTTATATAGTATTATCAACTAAATTACTAGATGATATAGAATATTATTATTATTATTATTATTATTATTATAATTTTTGCAATGGAAGGATCAAAAATCAAATCCCATTCCTTATTTTTTCTATTGATTCCTATCCTTCAAACAACCAACTGATGTCATGATCTAGTCTAGCGGTGGGCCAATCGTGGCCATCGTAAATAATAGTCATAATTCCCAAAATTTTACCAATAAATAAAATGAATATTAAAAAAAAATCGTTTTCTATTATGAACATAAACAAATATTTTCCTTAAAAACACGAATCTCTGATGAATATTTGGAAGCGGTATTAAGAATAAATACTACAAAATGTAATCTGGATTGTGGAAAAATCATTAAAGAATTTCATAAAAGCCATTAATTACTAATATTTTAATACATTTACATGTTATACTTTCTTCGTTAATATTAAAAACCCTTTCTCTGAAAACTTTGCCCATCGCTTGGTCTAGCCAGCGCTCACTTCATATCTTTTATGCAGATTCAATGAGTCTAGTCTAAATTTAGTATAATTAACTTTCAAGTATTTAATTTTTTTTAGGTAGACTACCTACTAGCAAAAACATACTGAAGTAATCAAAATCATTCATAATAAACTAACTGCGAACTATTAATCACAGTTGCAGAAATAATTCTAAAATTTACGTTAAACAACTTTCCGAAGGAAAATGAAGCTCGTAGATTATGTTTCTGTCCATCTGTGAATCTCTCACTAAAATGTTGAACTAATTAGTATATTTTCATGAAATTTGGTAGTGGTATTCTACGGTTAAAGGTTGTCTTGACGCCGCATCATTAAACAGCAACATTTTTAAATGATTTTAATGGTTTTGGTAAAATTTTTAGCTGAGTAAAGAATATTTTTAGCTGAAGTAAAGAACATGAATTTATCTGCAACATTTAAAAATGTTGCAGATAAATTCATGTTCTTTACTTATTCTCAAAACTGCTGATTCGCATGCATCCTTATTTTTATAGTCTTTTAATTTCACATTCCACAAGCATTCTTCTTCTTCGTACAGTTCTACGAATCTAATGGTTTCAGCTTCGCTCCATTTACGCGATCGTTTAGCTCTTTTCGCCATCTTAAACTTCCAATTGACTGCCACTCGATCCGAGTATTTTGGTTGCCATCCGCGTTTACTCTACTCGGATGAAACGTGCGAGTAGCGTCCGAGTGGATGCGCGCGCATAGGCCGAGCGAATTCGGTCCGAGTGTGCTCTGATCGTGTCAACCTAGCTTAAAACTTCCAATTGACTGCCACTCGATCCGAGTATTTTGCTTGCCATCCGCGTTTACTCTACTCGGATGAAACGTGCGAGTAGCGTCCGAGTGGATGCGCGCGCATAGGCCGAGCGAATTCGGTCCGAGTGTGCTCTGATCGTGTCAACCTAGCTTTAGGAATGTTTTGGTTCGAATGTTTCTATCCTAGAAAACAGATAATCTGAAACTGATCTGACAGTTTTTTAGACTGTGGTCAGACGTTTTCTAAATTTGAAATAGATTATACAGAATTCTCTACCTCAAACAGTTTGTAGAGAATTCTGTATAGTCTATTTCAGAGAATTCTCTACAATTGTTTTAGATTGTAGACAGACAGAGAGTTTTGCGGATTTAAATTCCCAGAAAGTTTTACAAAATACCTACTTTATATCTAAAAAAAAAGTTAAAATTACAGTACAAACATAAGGTATTTTTAACTTATTTATAATTTATTCTATCTTTTAAATTTATTCACAAAATATATTTAAGAATCAAACACGATATAAGAATTTAAATTGCAAATATTTTTAATAATTTTTTAGCTTTATTTTCCCGAAATAAATTCTTGAGTTTGATTCTAACGAACTCTTCTGAATGCCAATTCTTGTTATAACTTTGGTTTATTTGATAACGTCTTCGTGTTTACTTCAAGTTTAGCTCGTATTTGTGCCGCTATATGCAATATCGTATACAGCATACGTGAGAGACGTGCCTTTCAGAGAAAATTCGAGGCTCGGAGCAATTAATATCCCTTCTAATGTAAAATAAAACTGGACAAGAAAGGTCTCGATTATAAACGTTTGAAAATTCAAAAACTTACTATAATAAGTAATAGTCTTCGTATTAACTTTCTAGTTTAACCATCATCTTTAGCTTTATCACTCACACTAACATAATACAGGATGTTGCATAATGTCTTAATATAATGCTCATGCTTACATTTAAAATGACAAAAAATTGACAAATACATAGTGTAGTATAAGAAAAGCGAAAACATTTTTAGAGAACTTCAAATTTTGACAAATACTGAAGCTCCGACAGTATAAAAATATATAAATATATATTTTTTATAGCATATTGAGTTATAAATTGAGGCTTCTAAAATTGTGAGGCCGGGGCAACCACCTCTCTTGCCCCTTCTGACGGACACTGTATGTGTATATATATATATCCAGACCACCCGTACAACAATTTGGGGTGTCCGGATGGCCGCGTGGTAACGCATTAGTGCGCCGCACCGACGCGTTACTACGCGAACCCGTCTCTACTTTTCATAAAATGCTGGACCAGGAATCGCGCGCGTCCCAGGTCCGGCAACTTATGAAAAGTAGTAGCGAGTTCGCGTCGGCGCGGCGCTCCTATGCGTTACCACGCGGCCATCCGGACATTCCAAATTGGTGTACGGATGGTCTGGGACACCCGATGTAGGTATACATTTCGAGATCGTCCCCTGTTGATCCAAAACCTCCTTGGATTTTGTATTTATAACTAATTTATCACCTGTTTACGACCATCCGGACATTCCAAATTGGTGTACGGGTGGTCTGGGACACCCGATGTAGGTATACATTTCGAGATCGTCCCTGTTGATCCAAAACCTCCTTGGATTTTGTATTTATAACTAATTTATCACCTGTTTACACGAGTATTTAGGAATACCTTGCTCAAACAGTTTGTGAATTAATCAGATTGTTATAGTTCTCATTGAAGTCAAAGCTTTTTTTATTTTAATAACTTTTATATCATTTTTCAATACTATTCATGTTTTAATGTATTTTTGCTCCAAATAATTTAAATAGTATGTAATATTTTCTCATTACGTATTTAGATTAATGTTAATATTTGTTGATTTTTTATTTTCCTATCGTTATCTGAGCTGTATCATGTACTGATCCATACCTAAGAGATTTTTTTATTGCGAATTTTTCGATCAGTGTAAATAAAACTAGACTCAATGGATGTTTCCTCATCGTTCAAAATTTGAAGATTTAGATGAGGATTTAAAAAAAAAAATCAAAGATTAAACGAGTGAAATAGGAATACAGATTGGGAATTGCAACTTGGCAAATTTCAATAAATCAGTTAATTTTTGCAGTTTTTTAAAGGAAAATTATAAACTATTATTAAATTAAAATTTTTGAAAAGCTCAAAAATGAAAGCGTATCCTGATTACTATAATTGTTCGTTATTTCACTGAGCAATTAATCGGTTAATCAATATTTAAGCTAATATCAAAGTAATAAAACTATACACAATACAAAATCAAAATGTAACATATTTATGTCATAAATACGTCGAATATTAACAAAAATGAATAATGGATAAGAAGAAATACCATACAATAATTTTGTTCTTCTTTCTCAAATTACGTAGATTAAAGTTTCAGTTTTTATGCTCCACTGGCGTCTAATCTGTCTCATTAAATTAATGAGAATTCGCGGTTTTATTAAGTTTAGAATTTTGAATAGATTTAATATCTTTTAAAAGAAATAAATATGTTTTAGATTAAATTCAAAAGCTTAATGTTTCAATACTAATGAATCGTTTGCGAATATCGTATTTAAAACCTTTAACTAAACCGTTATTTGAGTATCTGTGCTTCAAACGACAGCCCAGAATTGTTCTCTACAAACTGAATTAATATTTTTAATTATTTATCACTCGATTGAAACACAGTATAAAATTCTTATAAAAATATAGAAAAAATTGAATAAATATATATAAAAAACTTGTTAAATTTACAGGATGGAGAAAAACTTCGTCGTAAAGTTTTGCGAGCTAATAGGGATCATCGAAACAAGTCGAAAATGTCAGTGAATATATGATTTAAATGGCATCATTTTCGAGTTAAGACTGCCATTATGATTGGCTAGTATTTTAGGATTCTTTAAAGTTAGCCATTATGATTAGTTAGCTTTTTAGCACTGTTTAAAGCTAGTATTCTAATTAGCTAGCTGTTTAGAACCCTTTAATGTTAGCCATTGTGATTAGCTAGCTTTTTAGGATTCTTTAAAGTTAGTATTGTGATTGACTAGCTTTTTTAGCACTGTTTAAAGCTAGTATTCTAATTAGCTAGCTGTTTAGAACCCTTTAAAGTCCGCCATTATGATTGGCTAGTATTTTAGGATTCTTTAAAGTTAGCCATTGTGATTAGTTAGCTTTTTAGCACTGTTTAAAGCTAGTATTCTAATTAGTTAGCTGTTTAGAACCCTTTAAAGTTAGCCATTGTGATTAGCTAGCTTTTTAGGACTTTTAAAGCTAGAATTGTGATTGATTAGCTTTTTAGGACTTTTTTAAATCTAGTCATTGGGATTAACTAGCTTTTTAGGACCTTTTAAATCTAGCCGTTCTGATAAGCTAGCTTTTTTTAGGATCCTTTAAAGCTAGGCATTGTGATTAGCTAGCCTTTTATCATTAGGACCCTTTAAAGTTAGCCATAGTAATTGGCTAGCTTTAAACGGTCCTAATAAGCTCCATTTAGCATATTATCGATATATATCTGTTATAGTTTTTATTAACATTGCTGAAAGATAAAACATACAATAATGCTTTTTTTTTAGCTTTTTAGGATCCTTTAAAGCTTTTTTTTTTAGCTTTTTAGGATCCTTTTAGGCTAGCCATTGTGATTAGCTAGCTTTTGAGGTCTTTTAAAGCTAGAATTGTGATTGATTAGCTTTTTAGGACCTTTTTAAATCTAATCATTGTGATTAGCTAGCTTTTTAGGACCTTTTAAATCTAGCCGTTCTGATAAGCTAGCTTTTTTAGGATCCTTTAAAGCTAGGCATTGTGATTAGCTAGCTTTTTATCATTAGGACCCTTTAAAGTTAGCCATAGTAATTGGCTAACTTTAAACGGTCCTAATAAGCTCCATTTAGCATATCATCGATATATATCTGTTATAGTTTTTATTAACATTGCTGAAAGATAAAACATACAATAATAATTTCTAACTCCTAGTAATTTTACCAATAATGTATTCATTATTATAAAGAAAGAGTTATATTTATTTTTAAAATCGTTTTAACGTTCTAAAACAAAACTAATGATAGACAATATCGAAATTATTATTTGCAGAATCTGGCAATAATTATAAACAGCGATAACAGAAAATATATTATCATTTAACGAAAAATAGTTTCTTAGATAATATTTTTCGTCGGTTTAATTAAACCGCAATAATACTTAAAAATAAATTATTTGTAAATTTAAAATTGTCGATAGTCGAAATACTCGACATTTAAATACTACACTGTATACCGCATTTAACGCTTTCGCCTTAATCTCAAGGTATTTCGAATGCGTAAACAAAATCTGCAATGCTAATTAAGCGAAATAAAAAACAGATCGAAGTAATTGCTAAAGTCAGATTTTTCAAATTCGTATTTAACATAATTCGTACATATTAATTGGGTAGATGTAGTGTGATGTAGCCATTATCGCATTCAATGTTATTTGAGAAAAATCCGAGCGTTATTAAGGTACAAGGCGATGAAACGAACAAAGGCTTTGAAAAAAAAAATTCTTAATTGAGCGCAAGTTTTGCAAAAAGTTGAATATTTCCGAGAATATTAATTATATAAATTTTTGCCTAACAAAAAACACAGTTAACACTTGTATAATGCGAATTCTTATAACGCGACAAAAAACTTGCGACTTGTACTCATACAACGCTATAAACAGTCACGTATAAGGCTGGATTCACACTGACCTGCGATCACGACTACGACTGACGGCTTGCAACAGAACATGCACATTGATCACGACAGGCTTCACGATTTTTCGAATCAACCAATAGCAACTGCGTAAATAAGAGGCAATAAGAGCTGATGTAGCATACAGTTCGTAAAAGATGGCCAAATGTCTCCTTTCCATTGGCTATCGTAATGACGTAATCGCTGCGACTGCGACAATATTCAACTTGCTGAATATTGTGTCGCAGTGAAGAGTCGTGAAACGAGCCTGATAGGATTGTTTCTATAGCAACGGTCGCGATCGCAGTCGCAAGGCCAGGGGTGAATCCAACTTAGCGCGTAGGATAAATTTTACATTTGACATACTTTGTTTAGAAACTCAGAATGCATACACTTACCTATTGCTTATATAGACACAATGAAGCTAATAATCATAAAAGATGGATAGGTTTATAAATGAACTCAGTGACAAGTTCAAATTTACATAAAATCGTCTGATAATGCGTGTCTTGTATAACGCGATTTGCTATAACATGGAATGTATCCCCGCGTTGTATGGGAGTCCTCTGTAGTATATATCATATTTCTAAGCAAACAGATTATTGTTTTAATTTATAATATATTTTACAAAATTTGCAAAAAAGTGATTAAAATCGTAAATTAGTAGAGTTGCTCAAAATTGAATTATGTTTTAATGATATGAAATGAAATTCTTGTAATGATGAAAAATTTTACTACATTATTACTCGTACTACCGGTATTAACTGGCTTCTAATAATAGCTGAGTTTTCTTTCCGAAATCTAACACCTAAGGTTATAAAAAGTGATTTTCAATTTAAAGTATAGTCATACCTCGATTTACGTCGGTTTATTTTGTTAGGAAAAAATAAGTCTACTAAAGGCTGGGTCTTACAGGCATAAAACGCTACGTAAATACGTCGGTGTATTGATGCTGATGTCACTTTCGCTATATGGCTAGACGCTGCATGTTTACGCCGAAGTTCGTTCTTGTTCAACTTTCTACGCTGAGTACAAGAGTACCTTGAACATTATTCCAATCGAGGTTATTAAAACTTATAAAATTATTTAGAAGCTTAAAAATGTTATTAGCGACATTACGGGGTTATTTATAGGGGAGTCTTTTTAAAGAGTTTAGTCAACTTAAGTCATTTTTCGACTTATGTAACGAGTCTTGGAACGAATTAACGACATAAGGCGCGATCTAGTTATGACTGTATTCACAACTAGACCGCGCCTGACTCCTACTTTTCAGAGGTCCTAAAAATTGTCCTATTTTTATTTTCTAATTTAATTTACGAACTCGGGAGGCCTCCAAATTCCTTAACGTCTAGGAACTTCGAGAGATATAAATGCATTACTAATCACAATAATAAAGCATGCCATATAACTATAAGACAGAAAATTTAAAATATAGTTATGTTTAATACAGGAATCCCTTGATTAATGAGGTTAATAAATCCTCGCAATACACCGCATATATCAAAACCGCACTAATTAAACTAAAAAAAAAAACCAATGGGAATAATTTTATAATGAATCCTGAAAAATATCAAAATTATGAATATGCATTTTTTCCTCTCTCAAAACGTATCTATATTTGCATTATATGTACTTTAAATAATTGAAGGTTATGAAGAGGTGTTGTATTTAAAAATTTATAGTAAGAATTAAAATTTCTTTTTCACAAAAAAATTAATATTATTATTATTATTATTGCCTCCTCTCCAGTACTGATGTCTATGGACTTGCAATTATTTTTTTACAAAATTTATGCAATTTTGTAAAAAGAATTGCAAGTCCGTAGACATCGCGTACTGGAAAGGAACTGAAGGCAAGGCTGGCTATTATTAGGTAGTTTCCATTCAAGCGAAATTTATTAATAAATAAAATTACGAACGAATTTAAAATATAACAATTAGATGACGATAAGTCATAATATTAAACAAAATTAAAAATAAACAAATAAATTTATTGCGTGCTCTAATCGTGTAGAATACAACCTTCGAGTTTCAGTTTCCAACGCTTCAGAGGGTTTGCGCAAAAAAAAAAAAAAATTCGTACTTGTTGAAGCCTACTAACCAAATCTAGCACTGCATATATTAAGGGATAGTCACAAAATTTTTGCGTACTAATCAAAGGATTCCTGTGTATCAAATTCATTATAACTATTCAATATTCTTTCGTAAAACATACTTAACTTTAATTTTAAAATACTATATAAGATTAAAATGTAATATCGAAATCTACTGTAGATTTCCATGCCTATAAAGATAAGCTATAACATTTGTTCTTGAATGTAATACAGTTAATCAACTATCACTACAAATAATTTAAGAAAAACTAACTGTACTCAGTAATGAAGCAGAAAATCTGAAGTTTCACAAAATTAGGTACGGACTCCCTCTTTCTATTTGCGAAGTTTAGAATTTTTTCGTCTTTTTTTACTTACAGTTTTTCGTTTAGATGATTCTAATCATTTATCTAATGGACTGAATTAAAATCTAAAATTGCTTATAAACTGAATTAAGAGATCATTGGGGCTCTTTGAATGTCGGAATCGAAGGGGAGATTTCATCCGATGTTTCTTTCGCACTTCAAAATATCTCTTAAAATTTGCTATTAAGCTAATCGTTTACTAATTTTTTATTATGTGGACAGCAAATTTAATGTTTTATTAAAAATAATCAATAAAATTACTTTTATTAGTCTTTTATTAAGATTAATAACTTTTAGACGTGTCTGTAGCTAGCTAGAACATTTATATCGTTAATGGAATCTCCGTAACAAAATACAGTATTCTCTGTAAATCTATAGCTATGAAGGATAGACAAATCAAATATTAGATTGACTATCTCATTCTTCGATAAAAAGCTTTGATAAGGTGGAAAAAGAATTAACGAGTAATTATAATATCAAATATTGTATTATTTACGTATGCAGCTGACTCCCTGTATAATGCGGGAGTTAGGTTCCGCGTTATACGAGATGTAAATTTAAACTTGTCTCTAAGTTCTTTTATAAACCTTTACATCTTTCATAAATATTAGCTTCACTGTGTATATACCGACTGTCCTAGACCACCCCTACACTCATTTAGAGTATTCGGATGGCCGTAGTAATGTATCGGCGCGCCGCGCCGACGCGTTACTACGCGAACCTGCCACTATTTTTCATAAAATGCTCGATACAGGTTCGAGTCCCGGGTCCGGCATCTTATGAAAAACAGCAGCGGGTAACGCATCTTTGAAGTGGAGTGGAGGAGTCATCATTTGTAGTATCTCGATGACCGCGTGGTAACGCATCGGCACGGCGCGTTACCACGCGGCATCCGGACACTTCAAATGTATTTCCTGCTGGTCTCTCACACCTGGTATAAACAATAGGTAAGTGTATGTATTCTGCGTTTCTAAACAAAAATTCAAAAAGTATTTCAAATGTTAAATTTATCTTGCGCAGATGTATGAGGCTATTTATAGAGTTGTATGAGTAGTAGTTGCAATTTTTTGTCGCGTTAAACGAATTCCTGTTATAGGAGAGCATGTTATACGGGAGTTTATTGTAAATACGTAATAATATATAAACAGAAATTTACTGGTCACGTTAAAATGCATCGACTTGCCTTTGATACTTGCTTTTCCAAGAGAATATAAATTTGGTTGGTTCATCTCATTTTTAAATCTAAATCAGTTTAGCCGGCTGATTTGCTTTAAAATTGATTTAAAACATAAGAATTCAGCATAATTTTATTAATTGACGTAATGAAAGTGCCCATTCTATACAAAAAACTTATAAGAAATGCCATCATTTGTTGGGACACAAATGCAGACTAATCCCATCTCAGAAAGTAATTCTTCGTATCAATTTATTATACGAGTCATTTCTAATCATTCAATTTGTCTCATAAATATATATATTGTCTCATTTTATCGGAACGTTAGTAGCCATGAAAATACAAATTACCCTTTTAATGTGTTGATTTTTAAAATAAATCTGCAATTAAAAGTAATACAGTAAACTCCTGTATAGCGTGCTTCCCTATAACGCGATGATAAAATTGCGAATAATAGGCTACTTATACAACGCTATACTTATACATATTTATACAACGCTAACGTTGTATAGCATTATACAACGCTATCCAACGCTATACACATACAATCCCGTATAATGCGTAGAATAAATTTGGCACACTTTTTGACTTTTCGTTTAAAAACGCAGAATGCATTTTTAAACAAAACGGGGTTTATATACAGAGTGAAGAAAAACTTCGTCATAAAATTTTGTGTACTGATAGGAGGCATCGAAACAAGTCGAACATATCTAATGAACATATAGTATAAATGACATCGTTTTCGAGTTATAACCATTTAAAGTTAGCCAATCACCATCGAGTACACAAAGCGTCACCGACGTGTCGCGTTGCCAAGACGCGTCGCTCGACATCTTACTACCTGGTAGTAAGTAGGAGAGCGACGCATTGTGACGCTTTGTGTACTCGATGGTGATTGGCTAACTTTAAACGGTTATAACTCGAAAACGGTGCCATTTAGACTATATGTTCATTATACATTTTCAACTGGTTATGTGACCATGAAACAAGTCGGAAATGTGTAATGAACACACAAAATTTTACGACAAAGTTTTTCTTCACCCTGTACACACTGTGAAGCTGTTATAAAAGATATAAAGGTTTATAAAAGAACTCAGAGACAAGTTTAAACTTGCATAAAATTATCTGTATTTATAAATCGTTATTTATAAATACAGATTATAATAGTAAGAAGAAAAATAATTTAAAAAAATCGAATTTAAGATATACAAAACTAAATAACAGTTACAAAATTAAATATTTAAAGAGCATACAGCTTAACTATCTTGCTATTCATCGCGTGTAAATCTGAACAGTTTCACTTGAAAAAAGGCATAAATTGTTTCCATCTCCTCAACGAAAGTCTGTATGTTGCCACTTCGAAATTTTTATAATGCATTTTTTTTATACTGCATGTATAAAAATATATATATTTTCTAAAATCCTAAGCAGAAACTAAATTCAATTTTCCAATTTTCTTTGTTGGACGAAAACTAAATTTTATTTTTAAAACTTAAAGTGGTTTTCTTTAATTAAAATTAAAACTTGGATAAAACTTCAGTCTACTGGCGAATATCTTTTATTAATAATGTTACAAATACTGTATATCCATTAAATATATGAAGTAATTTATTATATATTTCGTATTGATTTAATTATTGTTTTTAAACTTATTGCATCTTGTCTCGTACGAGTTTGTAAAGGCAGTTAACCCATAAAATTATTTTTAAAAAATCATAGAAATTAGTTAAATTAAAATATTACCCTGTGTATGCGATTAAACGGCGTATAAAATATTATATTTTATATTAGATTTTAACAGAAAAATTAAAACACTGCAATTTTGAAGGTAAGAATTCTTATGTCGACTTTAATTAATTTGTTTTATATTATTTCCACGATGTAAGTCGTATATTATATTATTTTATGATTAAGTTAATTTTTTTTGTTATGACAAACTCATAAAAATAATTAAAAATCGCTTAAACAATGTGAGAATTCCACATATTAGAAAAATTACCAGTGATTTACGCTTAGAGTGCATTCCTAAAAGAAAATCGATTCGACTTAGAATGAAGTAAACTATAATAATTTTTCCATAATAATTGAGAGAACGGTAAGAAATTACGCGGGAATTTTAATTTTTACATCTTAAATTAATGAATTCGAATATTTTATATAAATAGAAAAAAGGATCGTAATGATATATACAGTGGATTATCATAAAACACGATGGATACGTTCCGCGTTATAGGAAATCGCGTTAAGGCCGGCTCACACTACAGCGAGTGCGGAGAGATGCGCGTTTAAACGCGAAGATCGCCATGTTAACGGCAATGACCTCGTCAGCGCGCATCAATATTCGCGCCCTAAACGCACGCGTCTATACACGCTGAATGAACCAATAGAAATTGGAGTTTCTAGTGGTTCACACTACAGCGAGTCGCGATACGTGCGCGTCTATGATGCCCCGCGAAACACGCATACACGCGCGAGTGATCACATTTGTATTCACATATCGGCGTGCATATTTGGAGGAAGCCAATCATGGACAGCCATGCATATGAACTGATTAACCAAGCCTCAATTTTAGTCTTGTAATTTTAATTAATTAAACATTTAGTTAATTTAAAATTAATAATAATCACACAGATTTGCAAAAGTTTTTCCCACACACAACTTGTCAAAATGGAGGACGTATACACTACAGTAAAATAAGTCGACCGCTGTCATTGATTAATTAGTGCATATGCATGGCCGTCCATGATTGGCTTCCTCCAAATATACACATCGATCAGCTATGTTCAAAATAAGATTATAGATTTAGTTTATTATTTATTTTTAAATTTTTATTCAACGATGTCCCGCGAAACACGCATACACGCGCGAGTGATCACATTTGTATTGTTCACATATCGGCGTGCATATTTGGAGGAAGCCAATCATGGACAGCCATGCATATGAACTGATTAACCAAGCCTCAATTTTAGTCTTGTAATTTTAATTAATTAAACATTTAGTTAATTTAAAATTAATAATAATCACACAGATTTGCAAAAGTTTTTCTCACACACAACTTGTCAAAATGGAGGACGTATACACTACAGTAAAATAAGTCGACCGCTGTCATTGATTAATTAGTGCATATGCATGGCCGTCCATGATTGGCTTCCTCCAAATATACACATCGATCAGCTATGTTCAAAATGAGATTATAGATTTAGTTTATTATTTATTTTTAAATTTTTATTCACATTCGTATGCATAGCGGTAAGAGAGGAGAGACGCATTCGTCTTGTTCACATCGATATGTGAACAAGACGAATGCGATCACTCACGTGTTTGTGCGTGTTTCGTGGAGCGTCGTTGACGCGCGCGTCTCGCGCACTCGCTGTAATGTGAACCAGCCTTAATACGAGACATGCATTATCAGACAATTTTATGCAAATTTAAACTTGTCTCTGAGTTGCAGCCAACGATCTTTGGTTTTAGCACTGATCGCGTGTTGCTAATTAGATGTGCTTTAATTTCAAATATGATTTTATTGTATGCAGAGTGTTAATTAACTTGTTTTAAAAAGATTTCTTTTAATAAAAGAAAAACAAAACAGTTAACTAAATTAAAAATATATATATATATATTATATTCAAGTAGACTTCGAATAACTTGGACTCCAAAAATGCGGATTCGTATAACCGGATAGAAAAGTTTAAAGTTGTCATGGAAACGAAATAAACATCGTTTGGTTTAAGCTAATGAGATGTGCTTTAGTTTCAAATATGATTTTATTGTGTGCAGAGTGTTAATTAACTTGTTTTAAAGAAGGTTTCTTTTAATAAAGGAAAAAAACAAAACAGAATATAGGTAACTAAATTTTTAAAAATATTATATACAAGTTAATGAATCAAAATAAACTTATATTACACGGATTCCGAAAACGCGGTTTTGTATAATTATCCAGACAGATAAAATGTTAAAGTTGTCATGGAAACGAAATAAACATCGTTTGGTCTTACAATCAGCGGATATTATAAGTAACGGGTAAGTAACGTTAAAAAAAATTTATTCTACGCGTTATACGGGACTGTTTATAGCGTTGTATGAGTACTAGTCGCAATTTTTTCGTCGCGTTATAGGAGAACGCGTTACACGGGAGTTTATTTAATTTATATCGGATTATCAATTAATATTTCCATTTATAAGCATTTTCCTTTTAAAAAAATCCTATATCGCAAATATAAAACTTTTATTTCTCTTTTTTGTTAAAAAGTTTTTAATCTTTTTAAAAGGTTTATAATTAACTATTTGGCTTACATTATATACTTCGAACAGTTCTCATACTTTAAAGGAGGTTTACATTACGTGTAAGTTCGAATGGTAGATTGTACTTCGAACAGTTCTCATACTTTAAAGGAGGTTTACATTACGTGTAAGTTCGAATGGTAACGACTCATTTAATGAGTTTATTTTAATTAAAATTCCATTATTTTGTTTAGAAGATGTAATTAGACCTTTTTTTGATAGTTTTGAATTAATCATATTTATATAATCATCAATGAAAATTAATAAACAAAAAACTTAGCAGAGTTTTAGAGAATATCTCGTTCGTTCAGAATATTCAGTGAAGAAAAGAGTGACTTGTCAGGAAAAACTTTTTTGTTGTATTTTTTAAACATAACGTAAACTGACATTTAAAAATAAATAATAAACTAAATCTATAATCTTATTTTGAACATAGCTCATTGTAAATTTAAAAAAATAATAATAATAATAGAAAATAGCGAAACACAATAATTCAGTTTTTATGCGAATAATTATTTTGTCGCATCGGATAAATTAATTCATTGTACATAATTAGATTGCATAGAATATTTTCTGTGCAATTTAAAGCAATTTTCTTCGATACAGATGGTTTTTTTTGCCATCGTTTAACGCTATTGTCGATGCATAAAAATTTAAAGCTTCGTTCTCTAGATTAATGCTGGTATAGTTCGTTTCTTGCACTGTATTAAATTATTTAATACAAGTTAGATAATTAATTTTAAAACTGCAAAACAATAAAATTTGATAAATTCATGATTTAATACCTGTATAAATAGTTAAATGCGTTTGTGTGTGTGTCTGTTTTATGCTTAAAATTAGATATTCCTTTTGACAGTGTTTAATTTTGTTAACTACCGATACGCAGGAAACCATTAAAAAAAAAAAAAAAACAGAAAATTTTTGCAGATTTTTAGAATTCACTACAGTATATTATACTGTTTACTGTTTTTCTTCCATTTTTAAATCGGCTAAAGTCCGTAAATTGTTTCTAAAATTATTAAATCGCTTATTATGTATCCAGGGATATATCGTCTTCATACTTATACTTTAAGTAAATATAATCTGTGAAATTTAATGAATATGTAGGTCATTCTTAAAGCTTCGGTTCAAACCATCAGATGTAACGATCAACCACTCGTTACCACGACAACCACTACCTGGCTTGTAAAATTGGATCCTGTGGCTATAGTCACTGTCCATCTGCTTTTAATCCACTCAATGGGATATATGGCTCGGCGCATTGGAAGAATGGGGATTGATGAACTAAATTTGTACCCCTGTGAGAAAATCTGGAGACGGATCTGTAGATTGGAGTCATATTATTACTTCTAACATTTATAAAAGCGGAAACAAAGGATTAAAGTTATGATTGCGTATCTTATGTAGGAATATGTGGAGATTCTTTTTATTTCTATCAGTGTCTCGACATATTAAACAGTATTCTGTGCGTAAACAAACAACTTCGACATTTTTAACTGTAACGTTTCAAAAAGCTCTCGTTTTGTTAACCGATTTGCATTCTCTCCAACATTTATAACAGTTGTAACTTATTGTAATAACGAGAAAATTTGTGATAAATAATTACTGATGAGCAACACACAATTTTATTTATTTATTTTCTTATATATAATTATTGATCAATGGAGTTATCTATTTATCATTAAGTATTTATGCATAGCGGTAAGAGAGGAGAGATGCATAGAGTAAGAGAGAACTGTTGCTTAAAGTTTTGATGATTTAAATGATTTGTTAACACAAAAATTTTAACGAAAATTTTATATATGTTGTTCAATTTTAGTGACTTAAAGTTATCTTTAAAACAGTATTTCTATATAATCCAGTTAACCATACGATTCGATCCAATTTTACAATTTATTTTTAATTGAAATTTAAAGTTTCTTCGTGTGGTGAATGCCGATCGAGTAACACACGAAAAAATTTAACTGGTGCAAATCAAAAATTTGTATTCGAGTAATTTTCTATTGAAGATTATCTCGAGAAGGCTGCACTTTCCTTTCGTTGAGCATTAAATAGCATTGTAGAGTGATAAACTTCATCCTCTTTATCATCGAAATGAATGGAAATTGGTCGAATACCAGTTTACGTCGACTTAAACATATTTTACTAAATTTGTTTAATTATTCAAAATAAAGATATTCAGAATATAAACAATTTAACAAAAAAAGATGCTTGGACACTTTTACAGAGATTTGTCAGGCAGCGCGAACCGAACGTTTCTTTCCCAAGGACATATTCGAAAATTCAATAGAGAGTAAGCAACCACCAACCCAATTAAGCGTAAGCTATTTTCTCTTTTCTGAGTAAAGAGAAAATATTAGTTCGGCAGTGTAACAGTTTTTAGTTCACTTATGTAAACATAAACGTTATGTTAAAGAATCGATTGGCCAATCAATCGCGGGAAACCATAAAATGTTTTGCGGGCATTATGGTGACTCCTGGCAACGCGTTGGGGATTCCTGGTTTTTATAATTTAAAATAGAAAGCTACGATATGCATACTTTTAAATTTGGCATTTTGCATTAATTTAAAAAATACCTGTAATAACCTGTTTAAGCTAGTGAAGAACAGTTTTATAAAAAGAAAAAACACACCATCAATAATTAACACTCTTTGTATCTTAGTAGCATTCTGTGTATCTATACAAAGTGTTATATAAGTATCACTTGATATATGTACACTCAGCTCAGATAATGATACTTATATAACACTCTGTTATATTATATAAGTACCACTATCTGATATAAGCAACACTCTGTGTAGCTGTGTGTGTGTGTGTGTGTGTGTGTGTTACTTATATCAATAAGTAACATTCTGTGTATCTTAGTAAAATTATCTGGTATATCTTAGTAAATTATACCTTTTTATAAGTAACACTGTTTTTTATTGATATAATTTTACTAACTTATAATTTTTGATGTGCAAATGTTCAATGTATATAGATCTAAATATGCATTATTTCAGCCGAATGCCGACATAATCGCATTGATACTTTTATAGAATTTTTGTCTACTTTAAACAGTTTTATCGAAATCTGATTTATACTGTATACGAAGGATTGTTTACAACATAACAGTAAAGTATATTATTTTCACCAGATATCCATTTAAAAATATCTCGTTATAACAGGGATTACACTTTATGTTATATAGTATTTATTTATAATCTTCATATAACACTGTAATGACGAATTGTTACATAATAAATAGCGGAAACCTTTGCACCTCGAATCACCCAAGTTATTTGGAATATTTACAGAGGAAAAAAGTTTTCCCCCCCTCTGATATTATGAATTAGATCTCACATCACTTTATATCTATCAGCCGTTTTGTCATTCTTTGTTGGTAAAAAGAAAGAGCACCTTTTTTGTGTTTGTACCTTTTTCTAAACGATTTTAGTAGGTAAAAAGTTGATTTATTTATAAGATAAAGATTGTTTTTACTATTTTAAACACATTTATAAAATAAAACAGCCTGTTTCTTAATATATTTAATCAGTTTTTGCTCACTTTTCTTTAATAATTGATCTTCGTGAAAGAAATATATTGCTTGTACCTTGGTCCAAAGATGATACTTGTATCTTGGACCATTGTTATTAAAGCAATTTCTTTTAATCATTAACATAAATAAATTACAATTTATATTATTATAAATTTAAATAAAATTAATTAAGACTTAATAAGTTTCAGATACTTATAAATTTAGTACAGTAGTCTGTTTTATAAGCTGAAATATTCAAATTATTAATATTATGGATTTGTAACATTATTTTTGATTTTATTATAAACAATTCTTAAAATTTAGAATGTTTATAGTTTTAAACAAATTTTTATTAGTAATAATTTTTAGATATCTCGGAGTAAAGTTGGAAAAATATCCCAAAATTTGCGTACAAAACTTGACAAATGCCGTTAAGGCAGTGACAGAATTAAGAGTGAATCTTAGGAAATTGCTCAACACTACTACTCCTGTACAACATTAGCATGGTAGATGAAAAAAAACTTACAAAGATTAATAGAAGAAATGAATTTTATATAATTATACTAACAACATGCTGTTAAGCAAGTTTTTACAAAAGAGAAAAGAATTACTTTTGATCACAGATTACAGCATGTAAAATGCACTATGGTCTAAGTAGGAAGGAAATAATGACTCTCGTATTTAAATTTGCTAAAGGTAATTAAAAGTAGTTCCCCTCTTCATGATTTTTAATTAAATTAAAGCATTTGCTTATAATATGGAACTTCTTATTTTTACTCTTATAAAATTCATCCTAAATCATATTTATTTCTTCAGCTTGATATAAATTTACCTATGTAAATCTGTAGCCATTAGGCACTTATTAGCAGTGTAGAATAACTTTTATTTCATAAGTAAGAAACGTTTTCGGCTGTTCGCCATCTTCAAGTTACACAATTGGAACTTTAAAAAACATTCAAAGTTCCACATGTGTAACTTGAAGATGGCCAACAGTCGAAAACGTTCGTTACTTATGAAATATATTCTATACTGTTAAAAAATGTTCAATCTCTACAGATTTATATAGTTAAAGTAAGTTTAAGCAGTTATCATTTCGATATGTAAATTTATCTTTTTTTTGTTTTTTTAATAGAAATGAAAGTGGTCCTAAGTACAGTTACATGTGATCCAAGCCACAACTATGCCTTGTATCTTGGGATATTTGTAACGACTTTTTTATGATTTTAAACATTAACGTGCATTAATAAAATTCGATAAAAATATATTATGAAGGCAACTATCATATGTTAGCTATCAATTGCTACATTTTTCAAACTGCATTAGTTAGAAAATTATTTATGCCTGTTTGAAAAAAGAGGTCCGAGGTACAAAGGTTTCCCTTACTGTAGAAGTTGTTAGCATTATATCGATTATGCTGAAGTTAAACTGAGCAAATAATAGGCACAAATAATTCATAAGTTCTATTTATAATATTATATTTCTTTTAATGTTTAAATGCAGTAATTTATTGATTTAAGTTCTCTTTTGGGCTCACGTCTTTCCATGATAAGAGGGATTGTGTACTTCATTTAATTCTCTGTTGGTAGCCTAATTTTCCATAAAAAGCCAGAAATTAGAAGCAAAATTCACTTTTCTTCTAACTTTTGGTTATTCTATTGTACTAGCCGATCATCAGCATGATGAAGTACTAAATATTCAGCATTTTAAAGAAAAGATAACTAGATTTTCAAATATTGTACAATTGGATTGGATAAAAGACAATAAATAGGCCTATATAAAAAGACGTATGAATGAATATTCGATATGTGAAATGTGAATGGATATGAACAAAAGCTTATGAATAAGATTTACAAGTATAGTACTTTATAGGTTGGATATATGAGCAAGACTTTTGAAAGGACTGTGCGAAAAATGGTGTTGAGGGAATATGGTATGTAGTGAGAGATGGTGAATAAGTGAGAAAGAATATGGATGCGATAATGAATAAAAGAGCAAAAAAAAAAATGAAAATTAGAAAACAAGTGTGTGAGTGACAGAATGATGTGATGAGGAAATTGGAATTGCAGAAACTGAAACTTGTGAAAGGATTGGTTGGAAGTATGACAACAATCAAATAAAATCAACGGAAAGTGATTTTACAGTTTATGCCAAGAGAAAACTGTATCTCATACACACACCTGACGAGGTCATGAGAGAGATCGGCAGAGTGTGATCGATTGATTATGTGATCATTACAATCTTTCGCGATGAGAGATTGCAGTGAATGTAGAGAAACGGGTAGGCGTGAGAATAATGAGAGGAGAAAAATCAGCTCAGGTAATTTCAACGATTCACTGAGAGATTGGAGAAATAATTTGCAACATTCTCCATAATCACATACATTGAAAAAATTTGGATTATATACCAGCTCCTACACTTTTGAAATACATTTCACAATTTAACTCTTCATCAACATTTAAATCTATCTCTCTCAATCATAATCTTACTAAATATCTTCCCATCCACATTCAGAACACACTTCTCCATCCATATCAGAATGATATGCATTTGAGGAAGGAATAAGGCAAAGATGTGTGATATAGACATCGATAGGGAACTTAAGGATATAGGAAACATAGTTTGAAAGAAATTGGATGTAAAGATAGATAATTAGAGAGTATACTATCTGCTATATGTCTACGACATCGTTATCCGCTTTGAGAATGATAATCTGAGAATACTTGTGCAGTCGTTGTGAGACATGCCATATTCAACTGAGAAGCAGAATAAGTACGGGATTTAGAAAGAGCTTGTGTTTGAAAATAGTAAGAAGTGCACTAAGATTGAGCTGACTAAGATAACCTTGAAGTAGGAGAACAAATTGTACATTTAGGAATATATTTGAGAGAGATTCGTATTGATGGCGAGATCAAAGAAGAGCAAATGTTAAATCGAAAATTGTAGGTGTTCTTAAGGAGTATATTAGGATATATTCGATTCTGATGCTGATATATGGGAGTAATGCTGAAACTCTGATGTATAGGAATAATGGCATGTGAATGAGTTCTATTATGATATAAAAAGCGTAAAAAAATGAAATACTCAAAAGATTTAAAGATAGTGATTATACTGCACTCGTATCTAAATAACAACTTATATACTTTATTATAGAAAGGTTAATGAAAAGGATGTTGAAGATACAGCGTGTAATTCTATTTTGAAATAGTTTGGCCATATGAATAATCGATTAAGAGGTTGTATATATCGGACGTGTGGATGGTATATGCGAGAAAGGGAGCCGATGAGTAGAGAAAGCAAGTAAATGAATATGCAAGATATGTGTTTGAAAGTATGAATAAAAGATTTTCATGTATGAAAAAAAGAATTACTGTGGAGGGAATAGTTATATGGATATGGATGTGCAGTAACGTCGTTTGATTAATAGTGTGAGTGTGATTTTTTTCACCGAGCTACTTTTTCGCGAAAGCGTATTGTTGTCGCTGATTTAAGCTTTAATTTATGCATTTGAATGATTTTTAGTGTTTACACTGTTTGTTTAAAGTATTGCATATAAGATTATATAAATTTTTGTCACCATGATATGAGGGTGTTTATTTTCGACTGTATTTACATATAGTCGAAAATAATGTGTATACATATACATATATATACATATACATACATATATATATATATATACATATATATACACATTATTTTCGACTATATTTACATATAGTATATATATATATATATCTGAAAATAAGTATTCCAACATCAAATAAATATATCTTAATGGAAGCTCGTAATTAATTTTGCATAATATTTTATTTCGATGATATTTCCTTTTCTGATAATAATTTATTTAATGGTTTTATATAGCAAACAAAAATATCGATTTAGTCCTCCATTTCATTTATCTCAGCGATTCTCAAAGCCAGAAACAAGCTGATATCAAAATAAAACGAAGAAAATATAATACGATATTTATTGGATCATTATAAAATATTACTTTATAAATTAAATAAATCCTTGATTAATTGATATTTTATATTATAATTAGTGTTTATCTTCCTTTTTTTATTTTATAGTTTATCTTATCTTTCCTATGATTTTAGAGTCTAAAAAAGATGCTAAAATGTAGATATTTTCATAAGTAAATCAAGAAAGAAGTTTCAGAACCGCTGATTTAATCCAAACTTAAAACATTTCCAGCTTTAGTAAGATCGTTTAATTTTGATACTATATATCAGGGATGTTCAAACTGAAATATTGCTTGTTTCAAACTGAAATCCTGGGATACATATTGAGAGGTCCGCCTAAGAAACAAAATAAGTTGAGGGGTCACTAAACATTCAAGTCGATGGCATTTCCAAAATAGCTGCTTAATAGAATATCTCCTGAGTAAAGAAATAGATAAAATTAAGTTTATTTAATTTATTATACGAATTAACAATGCTTTCTTATATTATTGTGTTTATGAATTACGTACAGTATTTAAAATATGTAAAAATATATCACTGTTAAAGATGTGTATGAGAGAGAAGTGGGCCTCACCGAATAGTACTGAAGGCCCGAGTATGGCACGCCTGCTGTATATGTTTATTAATTAATATAAAATACATATTTTATATTAATGGTGTAAGTATATTTGAGCCGATATACGAGCAGATGAATGATTTAATGAAAGAAAATTCTGTTTTCTGAATTTTTCCAATCGCTTAATTGGACTACTATTTGTTTATCCGTTATCCTTATGCGTTTAAGATTTAATGCTTGCAGTATAACATTCATTTCAGAATCAAAAACTTTCCTAATTTATCACGGATATATTCAGTGGTGTAGGTTCTTTAAAAGTTGAGATATGGAATTTTGTGATAGCAGGACTCCCCACTCAATAACCTAAGCGTTTAAACTCCACAACTCAATAACTTAATGATCTAAGCGTTAAAATCCCCTGGCTAACAATTTTTCATACAGAGAGCAAATGCCTTGGCTTGCCTTGAACCTACACCACTGAGATATGGAATTTTGTGATAGCAGGACCTAAGCGTTTAAACTCTACAACTCAATAACTTAATGATCTAACCGTTAAAATCCCCTGGCTAACAATTTTTCATACAGAGAGCAAATGCCTTGGCTTGCCTTGCATTAAATTATAAATAATTTTATCAATATTCTGAGGTATGGAATTCCATACCTGCAAAAATGTGAGGTATGGAGTCTTCCATACCTTCCATAAAGGAAACGACATCGCTGCATATATTCAATTTGGGGTTCGAGCCCATTGTTTTAAAATAGGATGGCGACAGAATACAGTAATCGCTAGTTACAGTGAAAGGATCGAAATATTCGATGAAAACTGGAGGACAGGCACCTTTCGTACTAAGTTTAACATACTAAGACCAGACTCACTTTCAGAAAATTCGTCTTCGCACCCCTATGCCGAGGAGTCAGCGCCAAGAGATCGGCTCTCGGAACCCGAGACATTTCCAGGTAAGTAGAAAAGCCATCACTTTCTCTTTCTGTGGCTTGACTTTCATTTATTCGTAGGCAGTGGCCCGTCCGGGATCCGGAAGACTGGCTGGACGTGCGGCAATTGGGGCCGTCCAACTTGTACGCCAGCGCCGAAATGGAAGGAAAAACGGTAAGAGTGATGTTCAACAGTTGACAGAATTCGAGTGATAAGAAGAGAAGATCTTGATCCTAATTTTCTTTTTTTTTTTTTTTTTTTTTTTTTTTTTTTTTTTTTTTTTTTTTTTTTTTTTTTTTTTTTTTTGCAGGGCCGACTGATGAGACGGCTAATGGACTCCTATACCAAGTATCGGATGGACCCAGTTTACTGAGATGCACCGCCGGACCGGTCGCCAAATTTTCCTTCCCGCCACGTTTCCATGCGGGACCGTGTCGTCGTCGTCATCGTTGTCGTTGTTCAACTGTTACATTCTGAGATATTATTAATAAACGGTCTTAAGTAATTCTGCTTAGCGAATATTCGTCTTATTACATATCCATCCCTACATCTCATTTATTACTATTTTACATCTACTTCTACGTTTTAAACATCTAAAATAATTATCGCCATCAATGATTTTCCGGTTGATAATTATGTCACGTTATTATATTATTTACATTAAAATTTTCTTCTGGTGGTAATTTGATAATTTTTAGTTGTTTTCAGTTTAATTAATGAGTAATTTTGTTGGAAAATTTGGTACAATTTCATACATTGCAAAACCCAACAAAAATGGAATATCGATCGATAGGGGGATCGAGACACGCAAAATATCTCTAGTGAACTAAGGGTCAAAGATCAAAGGTTAACGAGATATACAGTAGAGGCTGAAAGTTTTGCAGTGCATATGGTTTAATACTGTGTTTCGCCTCGCTACGGCGTGCGGCACGACGCGTCCCGTTTCCACGCTCTGCTACCTATGCCGCCAGTGAAACTTTTAGTCTCTATATCTCGTTAACCTTTGAACTTTGACTCCTAGTTCATTAGGGATATTTTGCGTGTCTCGACCCTCCTATAGATCGGTACCATTTTTGCACGGTTTTGCAATGCATGCAATTGTACCGAATATTTCATCGATAACGAAGTTTTTATTAATTCTGAGATAATTTGATGAATTAGATTCGTTATCAAAAAGCAGATTTGATATCAGAATTAATTATTTTACTTTAGTGTCCTTTATTATTAAGCTATTCAGAATAGCAACGTGAATAAAAAGTAGTTCTATCCCATGATAAAGTTGCTAGAACTAAGTTATGTACGTCGCAACTTGTGACTAGTTAGGTTACTGTGATACAACAAGTACTTCGACTCCCAAAATTTTCATATAACACGTACTTAACTCTTTTATCTGGTGATCGATGCGAATATCGAATTATCACACCGTATTTAAATTTACACAAATGCTTAGATTTTCCATGTTTACACGGTTTCTCAGGAATAAGATCTCTTCAAATTTTCTATAGACTATTTTTAAAGTAAAAGAAAAATAGGGATAAAGCTTTGAGGCATGTAATGTAATGTTACCTGCCCCAAAGCTTTACTTATATTTTTATTTTCTTTTATATTTTACAAAAACTCTTTCAAATCATAACAACATTTCAAGTGTGATAAACAGTTTTAAAGCTAGAAAATTTTTTAAATTTCGAATTGTTGCCATCCGGATGATGGATATGAGCCAATTGAACCGATTGCACCCAATTGGACCCAGCGCTTGAGGGAGTTCCGTATTTGTCAAAGTTTATGTTTAAATTACATAAACTTTGACATTGTATTAAGAAAAAAATTGTATTAAGAATTAAATTGTATTAAGAAAAAAAATATTTAAAAATCGTTTTTTCAGTATTCATAGAACGTATAAATAGTGCGATATAATAAATTAAGTTACAGAAGATTACAATAACCGAAAACATCTATATTAAAAAATTTAAAATTGTATTAAGTAAAAAAATATTTAAAAATCGTTTTTTCAGTATTCATGGAACGTATAAATGGTGCGATATAATAAATTAAGTTACAGAAGATTACAATAACCGAAAACATCTATATTAAAGTGACCAAACGTTCCGGATTAACCGGGACAGTTCCAGTTTTTGAGTCTTTGTCCCGGCTTGAAAAAATGTTCCTGATTTGTCCTGGTTTTGAATAAAATATCTCGGATTGTCCTGTTTTTTACTTATAAATAAATAATTCACATTAAAAAAATTAGAAAGAAAGATGAATTAGATTTAATTTTAAAAAATTAGCTTCTTAAGAATTTTCCTTCCCAAATTTTACTATAGGGAAACTTGCGTAATTCGTACCTGTGCCTAAATTGTATTCCCGCTATTTCTCTTAAGCTAAGACACTTACAGGCATTTCTAGCGGTAGAAAGTATAAATTACAATCAACAATTCTATATTAAAGTGACCAAACGTTCCGGATTAACCGGGACAGTTCCAGTTTTTGAGTCTTTGTCCCGGCTTAAAAAATGTTCCTGATTTGTCCTGGTTTTGAATAAAATATCTCGGATTGTCCTGTTTTTTACTTATAAATAAATAATTCACATTAAAAAAATTAGAAAGAAAGATGAATTAGATTTAATTTTAAAAAATTAGCTTCTTAAGAATTTTCCTTCCCAAATTTTACTATAGGGAAACTTGCGTAATTCGTACCTGTGCCTAAATTGTATTCCCGCTATTTCTTTTAAGCTAAGACACTTACAGGCATTTCTAGCGGTAGAAAGTATAAATTACAATCAACAATCACTCATAAATAAACCAGGACATGTGTGGTCACTCCATGAAAAAATATAAAAAAGATAAGTTTTCTGTTTTACTTTTCATTAAAATTTTTGCTTGATTCTTAAGGATTACATACAATTACTATTCATGAGAATCAGTGAAACAAATTTCTGTATATTTTCAAATTTATTTCTCGTTTTTACATCAATGGTCAATGCCCTATATTCCCGTAAATTTGAATTCAAGTTGACCTATGTGCCTATTTCGTACCACCATGTATAAGTTTAAATCGTACCAATACGATATAAGCTTATACATGGTTTTAAGTTTATTCTAAAATTGTTATGGATTTTTTTTTTATAAAAATGAAGGTATTATTGAGAAAGAAAAAAATTCATAGAAAAATCCAATATACAATGTGGACTAGACAGGTCTTAGTACAGTCCAGAAAACTGCCAAAATTTTAGCAAAAAAAGCAAACATCGAGCTGTGGCTTATTATCCTGGATGACCGTGTTCAAATTCGTGACTCACATCTCCAGTTTTTCAGAAATCCGTAAGCGGAACTTGAGAGAGTGCACCGTTTAAATCATGTGTAAAAAATAATTGTCTTTCTACAACGACAACAACAATAATAATAATTACAAAACACAAAATGCCCTAGTGCCATTTACGTCTCTTAAATATCGGCGCTCCGCTCGATCATATGTTGAACCGGCCCTGGTAAGTTAAAATGAACATAGTGCAAAATATGGGTATACGAGCTTTGTGTGGGAATAGATAGACATAATTCTGAATATTTATGTGATGATTATAGTGATTAGATTTGAAAGTACGAATTAGGATAAATATGGTACGATTTAGATGCTTTTATTAATAGAAATTGATTATTTTTTGTTGTTTAAGTTTATAAAACTGTCGATTACTACTAATTTTGTTTCATTTTTTTTTATTCTTCATGTAATAAGCATGTTTTCTTAGGGGTACGATTTAGGGAAGTTTCCCCTACATAGAATATGATCACCCTAATATATAACCAATGCGGATGAAATCAATCTGAAGGAAAATTAATAGTAAAATACAGTCAAACCTGTTTTTATGCGGTCGGTTTTTGTGCGTTATTTTTTTTAATTAGTAGTAAAATATATTGTTTGCTTCTTTATCTCTTTCTGCTTTCTTTTTGCAAATTTTTTAATAATTTACTTTTTTCATTGTTTTCAAAAAATTTTTTGGATTTTGTCCAACCTCACACCCTATTTATGAAATACTATCTTATCATCGATAAACACCTTTAATTACATTAGTAACAGTAACTCTACATCGATCATTTTTAACAGACTTGATTTTCTTTCTAGTGGATTCTAGTATCAATATGCGAGTTTGATTCAAATTAGATAATATTTACGCGGGTTATTACACTGACAGACGTATCTAAACATCTACACAATAACTGCCTCCAACTATCCATTTAAATGTTTATCGTGGATACCTATAAAAATTTTTCTATTATGCATTGTTTACTGACAATCCTTTGTAACTTTTCGTGAATTAAGCTATTTTATGTAAGTATTTCATGTATCTTGGACCTATATTAGATTAGTACAGTCAAACCCCGATAAGACGCCATCGCCAGTAGAAATGTCGAAACAAATATTCATTTTGGTATCTGTATTTGTCCTCGTTAATCCGCCAAGGGTTTGCAAGGTGACTTACATCCCGAAATTCATCATATACAGTATTAAAAGCTCTCTGTATTCATTTGTAATCAGCGGGTGGGAGAGATGGAGTTTTAAACCCTTTGATTGCTATGGACGCATAAATGCGTCAAGTGAAAGTTATCTGTATGGATTATGGAATTAAACTCTTTGATTGCTATGGACGCATAAATGCGTCAAGTGAAAGTTATCTGTATGGATTATGGATGCAAATACACGTCCATGAAGTAATTGAATATACAGATAAGTGATCACATTTTCTGAACTTCAATCCGGGACGGTCTAGATATTGCGGGACGTATGGATAACCATTAACCGATGTGAATGAAATTTCCCGTAATTTATATAATTAGGATTCAGTTACCAACTTTTATTAACTTGGGTATATCTATTTTTAATTTTATAAAATAATCAAATAAATTTCATTTAAAAATTCACATTTTTAAATGATTTTTCTCTGCATATTTTTATTTTGTTTCGATTTTTTTTTTTTTAATCGCTATTTGAATAATGTAAAGTATGGATATTCGAAATATACTACTGTATTTCGAATAGCCATAGTTTGTATCCATAAACTGTTTCTTCTAAGTACAATAGCCCCTCGTATAACGCGGACGTTAGGTTCCATAGAAACGCCGCGTTATACGAGACTCACATCACAGAAAAAGTAGTGTTAAATTTCGAGATTTCCGGCAGAAAACGAAGACAATTTTCACCAATAAACACTATGAACGGTAAAATAACTGACTCTTTACAAAAAGTATGTATGTTTGTACAGTCCCGTGCAAAAAGTATGCAGGTTCTGTGTAGGGGAGAAAGTGGCTGACTCACTATCGAGTAGTACGTCAGGCACTAACGTCCGAAGACGCCGCGGAACGAAATGAACTCGATAGTTATCTCTGTTAATAGGGGAGATAGGTTTAGAATTAATGGGAAGAGACGTTACCATTTCATTGACACGACTAATCGGAGATTTACTATTTTCTCTGAGTTATCTCTGTTAATAGGGGAGATAGGTTTAGAATGAATGGGAAGAGACGTTACCATTTCATTGACACGACTAATCGGAGATTTACTATTTTCTCTGCTGCTGTATTTAATACTCAAACAACTTACTTTGCAAAAATTACTTGTGATCAACAATGAAATATAAATATACAGTTTATTCATTAAGATGACATTTTAATACAACGATTTATAGATTATGCTGTTTGCATATTATATAAATCGTTCTCTCACTAACTTGAAATATTTTCGATAGCTCGCTGACTGTCATTTTCCTGTTTGCCTATTTTGAATTATTAATTGTTTGGTGGATAACGGTATATGGAGTGGCATTTCGAAATTTTGTTGATTTTTCTTTATGTTTCTTCCAATTCGCTTCGATAATCGTAATTCGTGAACCATATACCACATCTGTTCGAAGAAGCAGACGATAATTTATATCGAGCATGCGCAAACGTATGCTCGATAGAACCACCAAATCTGTAGAAATATCAATTTTTTTTTAATATTGAAAGTAATGTAATTATTTAATATTTTAAATAAATATGCTATTTCTTTGTTTTATTCAAATAAACAATTATTTTAAATTAAAACTAACGATTAAATAGCCCAATCATTTTTTGAGAACGTACGAATATACTGTATAACTAATTTTGAAAAGGAAATTAAATTTTTTCAATTGTTTTATACAAATGATAAAAATATAAATTAAGTTCAATGCAACAGAAATAACAGTCCTATAATTAGAATTTTTAAAAATATAATAGCACTACTTTTGATGTTGGTCATCTAAATACTTCTGTGGAACTGTGTGTGTACAATTTTTAAAAATTTTAAAGCCGTGGTGCTACATTCTTAACTTGTCGTTGACTATAGTTATATTTTTATTATATTGTGTAAAGTATAACTAAATAATAAACACTGACTTCCTTTCAAAATAATCGTAATACTTTTCCAAGTTTCAAATTTTCAGTTTTCCCACACAACCTTCCCTCCCCTATAGCTATGGAAACTGTGGAATTATGCCTATCCAATTTACAGCAGCATCGCTCTGCTTTTGACATGATTATTGCCGGTACTTTTGCGTATTGTTGGATAACCGAACCTTTTCCTGTAACCTGACAAACTCTTTGCACGGGACTATAGATACATGTGGGTTAAAACATGGTGTAAATAGATATGGTGTGCCTATGCGCAAAACTTCCCCCTAGTCATGGGCGTTGTCGTTGTCGTTATCGTAGTCCAGTGTGAATCCAGCCTAACGAGCCATGCTCACAACGACTCACTGTTAGGCCACTGGGCATGCTCTGTGAATTAGGAGCAGCTGTGCGACCGTTGGAATACGTCACTGACATTCAAATCCACATTTCTGCGCCACCTGTTTTCCTCGGCAATTTGACAGAAATGTGCAGAAAAATTATTCTCATTACTTCTGGGACATACCTTGTATTACCAATAAACAAATAAATATATAAAATTCAAATAATCTATGTGAACAAAAACAAATTATATAAATAATAAAAAACAAAAATAAATTATTATATGTATAACTTAAATATTTATTTTCCTACCTTTTTCTTTGGCAAACTGGTTAGTAATATCACATCGTATTTAAAGAATTACATAAATCATTTCCTATAGACAAAAATGTATAGAAAAACATTTTTGTAACGAGTGCAAAAGTTTGAAAGAAGAGTCGGAATTAACATGTTTTTATACATGTACATGTTTTTATATACATGAGTCGGACATAACATGTTTTTATACTTCAAACAATATGAAAATGCTCATCTTGTAATCCCAAGTAGCTTCTTTACTGAAGTGATTATGAAATTAGAAAACAGCTTTGTTGAATATTTTCAAAGGAATGCACATAAAAACAATATAAGATCATATTTAACTGAAAAAATGCATCAACTTCATTTGGATTTGCCACAATGCTTCCCAAAAGACTTTTTAATTACCTATTATAGTTGTCTTAGAATTTATTATATCATCAAATTTGTTGACAAGAGTTGAACAAAAAAGATAAAAAAAAACAACAATTTTTTAAACATTTTATCATAGATGTAACTTTATTATAATAATAAGTTTTAAAAGATATTTGGTTGCTATTAAATTATAGATTAGGCTATTTACAATTTTATATATTTTTTATAGTATTAATATTTTTTAGCAACTATTAATAAAAGCTTTCTATTTCCGAAAAAATTCAGTCAACACCATAACTACAGGAATATATATATATTTAATTCTGTTTCTGGAAATAATTTATTAATTTTTTATAAGTTTTATTTAAAGAAATAAGTAATTTTTCATTAAATATTCTCATTAATATATAGAAATTGCTCTTACTGATCTTTGAGATTGAGGGTAGAACAAGCACAAATAAAATTTTAAAAGAAACAATTTTGTTCTAGATGATCTAAATTTTTAGGATAGTTTTCAAGTAGTTAAAATTTATAGATAATTTTAAAAATGCAAATGAACATATTTAAAAATTTTTTACTGTACCGGAAATGACGTCATAAAACAATCGCACCTTATATCTTTTAAACAGAGCCTCGAATCAGAAAACGACTAGATTTTTTTATTCGGAATTTTATCCTCTACAGGTCTAAATTTTGGCACAATCTTTTTGATCACCCTATATATTACAATTGGAATAGTGATACATGTTTTTTGCATTTAATATCGTATTTAAATTATTTTTATTCCTTTTGTGCAAATAAATATTATTTAAATATTTGGAAATATTTAATGAGAAAGTTTGAATGATATATTAAAAATGCAGTTTCATTTAAACCTTCAATAAACTTCTAGTTTCGCTGTTTTCATTCTTATGTTATATAAATAATGTATACCCGTGCATTATGAGCAAACAATACAATTAATGATTAGAAAGAATTGTGAGTTGTAATTGAAAGATTGACAGAAAGAAAAGATTCCATCATTTTTTATTACAATTGTTTTGCTCCTTCAATTATAGCAATTTCTGAAAATGTAAAGCTATGATCGTATTGAATTTAACGTCGATTCTTCCTGTAACAAATTTTTCATACGCTTATAAAACTTTTTCTTCCATAAAAATTACGGGAAAACCGTTTCAATTAATCCAAAAATTTCCTAGTATTAAATGCTAATGATCAAATAACAGTAGCTAGAGTGGCTCTGACCCCATGATAAAATGGCGATTGCGGAGAACTGGTGCTAAGCTCCGCCTACTCTGAGAGACCACAACATCAAAGGCGGCTTGGCGAGTGCTACTACTTTTTAAGACTCTACTCTGATCACAGTAAAGTCACTATATGCTCCTATAGAGAAGTATGGACACGCTTTTCCCTAGACTTTGCCGACAATGGAAGCCTTTCATTGGTTAGCTCCATGTCACGTGGGTTCCAGACGCCATGTTTGAGACATTGTCGAAGAGCTAAACTGAATTTAGCTATATGTGGCAGCAGATAATAATTTACAGTTATCTTTATATTGTTATCTAAATCATTTCTTAATTCGAGAATGTCTGGTTGTGCAGCTTTTGGTTGTAGTAATAGAAATGGTTCGTTTTTTATATTTCCGAGCGAAAACTTTCCAACATGCCACGACATTGGCCAACATTAATTCAGGGGTTCCCAAAGTTTTTCCTAGG